>JAHZNK010001218.1:0-17227 GCA_027744615.1 Lepidocyrtus cf. nigrosetosus NNG-2020 | reverse complement strand
ACTAGTTTCCAAAAAAGCACAAAGAATTGGAACACGAGGACTCAAAGAATACTCTTCCATCCTAGTTCAATCAATCTAACACTACTATAGAGAGCGTTATTATTACTCAGCAGGATATTAAAACTCCCAGTCACGTTTAACTAGATGGATCTTTCCCTTTTCGGGACTGTATAAAAGTGTATTGCGAAGGTAAAACTAATCAAATGTAAAAGCTGTAACAAAACAGCAAAAATCTCTCAAACTGCTCGTCATTAAACTTTTAATGGGAAACTTTTAGATCCCAATGATAATCATCATCACGATGAAGTACTTTTGAAAATGTTTTGAAGGAGTTTCAAAACTGGCGTATCCAAAGAGTTTCCTTCCAAAAACTAAAATCCTTTTCGTTGAAGAGTGAAGTTACTAACATGGTTTTATAATCAGCTCAATTTGAACATGTATTTTTGAATTACTAATTGGAACAAAACTTCAAAAAAACTTACGTTATTTAGTTTTAATTTCGACTTTCTTCTGTTGTCTTTTGTATAATGTCCTGAAAGTTGGTAAAGGACGGCTCGACTTCGCCTACGGCCGTAATTTTGAGGAGGCGCTTCAGGATCAACGTTTCCGTTTGCATCTAAATTTACAGAATAAAAATTGTGATAAATTATGATTATTATGAGTTAATACGAATATACATAAGCCCTTTTACTCTTATACGTTAAAATTATGTGAAATACATGGATGCAATGCCCAGACATCAATAATTAATCATATTTACAATCTTGGATATTTATATTGCACTACTGTGCCTCATCATCTTTATTATCTATCAATGAGGAACTAATGGAACTTTTATCATTTCTTTCGCCTACGGCCGTAATTTTGAGGAGGCGCTTCAGGATCAACGTTTCCGTTTGCATCTAAATTTACAGAATAAAAATTGATAAATTATGATTATTATGAGTTAATACGAATATACATAAGCCTTTTTACTCTTCTACGTTAAAATCATGTTAAATACATGGATGCAATGCACAGACATCAATAATTAATCATATTTACAATCTTGGATATTTATATTGCACTACTGTGCCTCATCATCTTTATTATCTATCAATGAGGAACTAATGGAACTTTTATCATTTCATCCAAAAAAATAATAAAAAAGTAATCGTCCTCAGATTTTTTATGACTTTTCTTTTTTCGTTCAGAGTACTCACCCCAACAAGTTTGCAAAAATCTCATATGAGAATGGGAATGATGCAGGAAGGAGGAAAAAGGAACATATTTCTTTCATAAACAGGAAATGAAACTTGCTCATCAGAAAGGGGTAGAGGGAGAGAAAACTCTTTTCCATCTTTGCCTTCCTAATATAAATAGTTGTTTAGCAGAGTCAAATAGTATTAATATCGTTCTTTTCTCATATTTATAACTGTGTGTTTTGTACAAATAAATGAATTGGGAAAACATTGATCGTTGGACTCGGGTGAAATTCCGCATCCCTGTTACCACTGCTCTTGCCGTCGTAATAAAATCAGATACAAAAACAACAAAATAATGTCAATGGCAGATGTTGAGCAAAAGTATAATAGAAAAAACATAACCTATCTTTTCCATCTCGGTTGAATGGACTTGAAATTAAAGCGTGCGTGAATGGAAGAGTGGTCAAACAAATATCAAAAGAGTTTAATAAACCATATTTGTCGTACAGTCCAGCGTATATACTTTCCAAAATCTGATACTGTACGTAGTATTCCTACACAACAAAGACAATTAGCTCCTGAATCTCATTTCTAGTTTTTTTTTATCTAACATAAAATTAATGTTTTTCTATATTACCTGTATGCAATGCATAAGTTTACATGCTTTTCTTCATTATTCAATTCACTAGGTATATACGGGTTCTTACTTTGATTTAATTTAATTGTTTATAAAATTCAAAAATTTGACAACGCATTTTTAGCATCTTGCAATAAATGTATAAAAAAAGTAAAATACTATTCAAAATCAATTGTATTCAAACACAGCTTCATACGGGATTTATTTCCTTGTTTTGCATCAGAAAGTGACTGGTTTCAATTAGAAAGACACAAATCCATAGCAAAATTAGTAGAAAAAGGTTTAAAAAATTCACAGGAAGTAAAAAACATCCAAAGTTTGCTACATCACAATTTCAATCACAATTTTTGAGATAGCATGCCTAATGAATTCTCTAATCAATTTTGACATAAATACAAATGATGATGAGTTCTTTTAATAAAAACTAATATTCAATTTCGTTATTCTGTTAAAATCCATGTAAATTCACTATTTTTCAATAAGTATTGGTATTACGTATTTACTTATTTTTAAGACCTTGAAATTACATATCAAAAATTTTCGTTTCAAATTTCGTTTCAAATTTCAAAAATAATTCTGAAAGGAATTGTACTGCGAATACTCCTTATAATCAAATAGGAATAGGGAACAATATTTATAAAGGTTAAGGCTCTATTAAACTAATATAAGTTCACTCTAGGTGTAGTTTTAGTGGCTATATGAATCAATTTTGTTCTTCTATAGAATATAATATATGTATTTACTATTTGGTTTTTTACTTTTGATTGGTGTTGATCGAAGGAGCAAAATATGTGTTAATAATGTTTGAAGGTTGATGGGAAAAAGACTAATTTTGTAATGTCTCATAATAATACTGCAATCCTTTATACTCTTCTATCATCATTAGTCCTAAAATTAATACGATACAAGTAGACAGTTTCAACAATCTTATAGCCGAGTGAGAGAAAACCATAATATTGTTCAATTTAAAATGTACATTACCAGTTATTAATATTTAACCGAAAACCAAATTATAAATAATTTATACAAAAACCTGAGTCTATATATTAATAGTAAGGCAACAACATCAGGTCAACCCATAATGAAGTTCGGTTATGAATTTAGTTGCCGTCAGACTTATGAGGCAAAGGGAGAGCGATGAGTAGTGAAAGTAAGTCTGAATATCAGACTATAGATCCAGTTCCCAACTAATTCTAATTACACCATGTGTGAGCATTCATTCGTCAATAATCTCATTGTAAATAAATGTGGTTTGACGAGATGCAAAGGGAGAAGGAGGCTCAAGCATATATAATATTTCTCTCGGGTGAAATGCGTCTTGATGAATTTATGATATGATAAAGTATAGTAAATGCTTTCATGTCAAGCAGTTCCTGCCACGTCTGGTTAACAGCAGAATATATACGGGTTTATGGCAAATTAGCAAAATCTTGGAAAATTTGAGAGAGGGCTCTATATTCCATCAAAGTTTGTCAATATCTTTTCTCAGAACTGTGCCTTTCTTGTAGTGTATTTTTGAGATCGAGCATATCGGAGAGAAACGAACATTTGCTTTCTCTTCTTCAAAGAAAATTTATGTCGTTAAAAACCATAGGACAGATGAAGGATTACCAAAAAACTTACTACAACTAAGATTTTCACTTGAGCAAATCTTGAAAACTAAGCCACACCGACCCATTCCATCTTTTTACATTTTATGAGGAAGCTGATTCGACGATGCTGATAAATCCCGACTTTCCCGATCACCCAAGCAAGGAATTTTTCTCCAGATTAGCTATCAACCTTCTCAGAGTTTATGCCAAGCTAAAAAATGGATAATCGATTTTTGTCTTTTTTCTAGTTGAATATTATTGCATGGATTTTTCATTGAAGAGAGGCAGATCTTTGTAAAATCCATTTTGTCTCATTTATGGCAAATAATGTAGGCTAATATAAAAGCATGTTCAGAAGTAAAAAAGACAAATTTTTATATTTTTTCACTATTAAAATAAATGAATGTAATAGTGCCTACTTGCTAACTTTTTTGTGATTTCACAAATGCTTTGAATCTCGAATGAAATTGACAGTAGCAAGTGCTTGTCATTTATGATATGGTTAGCAGTTAGCAGTGCCCTTGATTGAGCATAAACAGCTTTATTACTTATATTACTATAAACCCAAGTATGTAATTACTTTCTGCTTTGACGCTTTTGAATATACGCGTATTAATTTAATACGCAAAAAATAAACGAATCCGCCTGTACATATTTTCCTTGCACATTCCCTTCTACTCAAGCATCATAAAAACGGAAATGTCCTATTAGAGAGCTAGAAGATTGACAAAACTAAAATTGCACTACGTTATGCTTAGAAGACCTATAATATGTACAGTCAATCGATTTTAAATTCATAAGGAGACAGTTTCGTTTGGGGTCAGGGCGAACTGAACAATGTTGGATTACTTCTTATTATTATTTAGTAGTAAAGAAAACGCAAAGGCAAAGAGTTTTAATACTTCCGTTATTAAACAATCCGTGCGTTTACTGACTGTCCATAAACTATGTTATGTAGATCGTTTATGACATGTATGGGAGAAAGCTATTAAAAGTGGTATCCAAGCTTATTACAAACTGCTAGCGCTCCTGTTTGGAAGTAAAACCAGAGTGTTAACAGAAGAGCTGAAAGCACTCAAGCCCTTCATTTTATGACAGAAAGATGCACAATGTGAGATGTAACTTTTTCCTGTCTCTTTGTTGTAGGATAGTGCTAGTGGTAAAATCTACCCGCTTGTTGGTCATAAAGCGAGCATTCGTGAAATTGTCTTTTTTATTAAGGCCAGAGTATGCTTGGTGGTAATATAGTTGCATTGTTATTAGCGTAGGCATCGATTTAAAGAAAATTATGCATACGAGAATACAATACAAGCACTTGTTTGCTATTTCTTATTATAAGGGAACCCTAAAACTCATCGACTGAGGGTTATCAAAAGTTATATCATGCCGCATCAGATCACTCTTGTAATTTCAACTTAACTATAAATTTTTTGGTAAAGAGCACAATGTTATGTTTTATTGAGATGTTGTAAAACTCTATGTGGTTTATTTGTCATTGGAATCTTAGATATTATGCATAATATGTGACTCGTTTAAAATTTAGAAACGAGGGTGCGATGATGCCACTGTCCCCCTTCTGTTACAAAAAATACTTCCTTGACATGGTTTTCTTACGCTAAAAAGTGTATCAATAGACTGAAAGTAATACGTGACAAGCTACTGAAACAATACCAAAAGATCTATTTAATTTGAGAATATACTGGTTGAATCTTCCAAATTTCGCATTCGGCAGCTACTCTTAATTTGCAGTAACTGCATAGCACTTTATTTGAACTCATAAAACGGAATTTAAGGAAACTTCGTGCATCTTTCATTAATATAAACGGGTTGCTAAATAATTCCTAACCCTTTTAGCCTTTCAAACTGCAAATTAAACTATAATTTAAACGCAAGCATACAGTCCACTGGAAACAGTCTACCACAATTACCAAGTCCTGGCGTATACCACAATTGATGATAAATTCCACTTTATATGCGAGTTTTTAACGTTTTAAAAATCTTTTGTAGCTGATTTGAAGCTCATTATCACTGTATACTCGGATAAACAGGGTCAAAATTAATCATTCATGCGAATCCCTTTCAATCTCCGATAAAGCTTTATACATTAATTCACTAAGCCCAAGATACTTATACCACCGCAGATGCAGACTGCGCTATACTCACGGACGCTGTTGTACATTGGTTGTACACGAAACTTAAGCTTGGTTAAGTACCTTTAAAACTCCACTTGACCAAGAGTTTACTTTCATTTATTCAGTTGATTTAATGATCTACTTT
Source organism: Lepidocyrtus cf. nigrosetosus NNG-2020 (assembly GCA_027744615.1). Lineage (NCBI taxonomy): Eukaryota > Metazoa > Arthropoda > Collembola > Entomobryomorpha > Entomobryidae > Lepidocyrtus > Lepidocyrtus cf. nigrosetosus NNG-2020. The sequence goes on along the minus strand of JAHZNK010001218.1, from coordinate 11,537 downwards.
TGCTTATAGTACTAATACAACTACAAACATACAATTGTTGATAAGAGACAGTTTAATGATGTAATATTTGAAGGCTTTATTTTTAAGGGAAAGCGTTGTTACTCAGATGCAGAAATGTTTAAACACACATTAACAATTTTATTACTCGCTCTCTCTCCAAACTTCTATACCTGACTTAAAATAAGTGGAATGGACCACGAAGCAACAAATGCACGTTTCCTCTAGCTTTCTCCTTTTATTGACAACTCCATTTTTAAAATTGAAGTGGAGTACAACAATACTTGCATCAAGACATAAACCCGTATTATTACACATCATCGCCTATTATTATCTGTCAACTACTGCATCGTTACTTGTTGGTTTGATAATGTTGGGCGAATTGGTGTAAAATCGTATAATTTTATTGCACAATTTTAATTTACATTTTATTGACAACTGTATAAAAGAGAGGTACTATTCATTTATTTTCTGCAATTACTCCAACCCCTTTATAAAACAAGGTGTATACCTAGTTAGATAACAACCTGGATAGTAAGGTGTGTATAGGTAATCTATTCGTCCTAGTTGTGATAAGGATTCGAGACCAGAGTATGAGCCTGACCTGTAATTTTGTTCAACTTTTATTACCTTGGATTTACTTTTATTATTCCCACTCCGTTCCTACATTGTACTTTAATTGTTTACTATTCTATTTCAACTTTTAAGGGTCATTTTCATATTTCTTTTGCCTTTAGAAACATTTATTAAACACGGCTGACGAAATCACACCGTGCGTACCTCTTTGAGATCGGACTTTTGATCTCGCGCGTTTGGATTCCTGAACCATTTTTTGGCTCTTGAAAGGATTTTGAAAAAGTGAGAAGGGGGAACCATTGACAGATTAAAATTCTCCATTCAAAACTCTGTTCAAAAAATAAAAACTCTGCAATTTTGGCAAAACCCGAAATGTGGTTTTCCATAAGAAAGCATGTAAGAACTTGTTGAAAACATAAATTTAAAAAATTAATTTATGCAAATTTTCCGGCAAAAATTGCAAATAAATGTGTTTCATAATTGTAGAATAAATAATATAGATTTATTCCACCTTTTTGTCAAAAGGGACAGATTAAATTTCCTACCAGCCATAACTCTTCTGTATATTTCTGTAGATGGTACTACTATTTGATAAGATCCTGATATTTAGTCAAATTCCCAGTCATTCCACATTTAAGCCTTGTTAATCTTTGGGTGAAAGATATTTGCTTTTGTTGAATATGCATTAACTCTTCTTTGGTTTAAACGGAGTGGAAGGGTGTAATTAATCAAAAGTACCAAATAATCGTTTTTAAGCTTCAGTGGTCACACTATGTGGTGTCGGTCTGTATATAAATTTTTGGTTAGCTTTCTTCATATTTTAGAAAATAACAGATCTGGCTTCCCAGAATTATGCCTATCCTGATATCTATTTTCCGACTATTACTATCACACATGCTTTTCCGGATTTTCCAAGAAATTGAACCTATGATGAAATGAGTTATTACTTGTCATCGGTTTAAAACCAACCTACATACATTAGAAACATTAAAGTTTTAAATGGAGAAGTAATGAAAAGTGCAATCGGGACAATGAGAAAGTTCTCTGGAAATGATAATACCCTACAGGCACTAGAGGAAAATAAAAGTAGTTTTCCAGAGAATTGAAATGGATCACGTCAATTATCGGAAATGAAAAGAGAATGATTTTCCAAAGTACCCACTCTTTTACTACGAGATTTCCAGTCACTCTGATTAAAATAATTTCTTTGGAATCGCATAGGAAAAGTGACTACATAGGAGAATGCAATGAGGACAAAAGCATTAAAACTGAAAGTACTATACGTTATTATGAATTTACTCATTATCTTTTGTCTATTCAAGCTGTAGTAACCAACCACATCCTCATGGTAAAATAAACATTTTAGAGGACATGGTTGAACGATGTTGATGATTGTTATGCTGAAAAGGAATTTATTTCATGGATTTTTCTAAAGGACCATTTCATTCTTGTCGTGTTTAAGACAGGGGCAATTTCTTATATAAAGAGCACAATATGTTAGATTTTGAAACCTTTTGTAATAAATTTTACTACTAGAGAGTTGCAAAAGGACTGTCTATGAGTTTGAATTATGAACCTCTCTTCTAAAAGACTCGGAATAAATTATTTTACGTTTCATTGACTGATTTTCTAAGGAGATTAGTGCTATTTTCTAGCATATGACAACAATCTAATACCATCACATAATATACATGCTTCCCGTATGCAAATGCTTCTGTTCCTGAATGAAAAATTTATATGTTCAAGTGCATAAATCGTCTCGTCAAACTACTTAAAATCTAGAATCTCAATTTTAAAGCTACAAACAGCAAGGCAGGCGCAGGGTAGCGGACTACCATGATTTATTCCAAGATGAAAAATTTACAAAATTTCTGCATTTAAAATACGTAGCTGAATATTCAAGAAAGGTTACTTGTTAACTATTCAAAATTTTAAGTTGTGTAATTTAGTTTTCAGTCTAGTAATGCCTCATGGTCTATTGCAAATGAACTTCACGGCAAGCAAGTCGTAAAAGCAACAGAGACTCGAAGAGATTATGTGTATCAGTGTCGCATGCAAAACATTTGTTGCATAAATAGGTCCTTTTTCAATCCCAAAGGAACCATCATCGTCATACTTCATGCTCTGACTAAAACGTTCATATTCCAAAGAGTTAAACCCAAACTAAAAGCAAAACAAAGTACATGAATAATATTGCAAATAGCCTCAAATATTACAGAGACAGGAGAAAGCGCAAGGTTATTGAAAAATCTCTCATTTATTGTAGCTCATTGTTAGTCACAACAGGACTAGAGATTTGCAAACCTTGTCAAGTATTGTTGACTTTTCCGGTAATGCGGATATTATAAAATCACTTTACATGTTTTGCTGATAAAATAATGCAAACAACAATGATATAAGTGTAAGTAATCTCAGTAATTTACAAAATATTATTACTCATCGTCAGTCACTATTTTTAACTAAATTAAATGCCCAGCCTTTAGTACATGGAAATTACTTTCAGTTATGTCTGGCAAAATATCATTAATGTATATCCACTGTTAGGATACTTTCCAAGCAGTCTTTAAGCAGCGTACCGCAATTGAGTTCTAACAATATTATATTACACAATAAAAAACATGCATGTATTCCGTCCGTCAGGTATTAGTTTAACATGCAAAGCTTTTCCTTATAGATAAATTGAAGGAGAAAGTGACTAATCTATAGTTTGACAAAGAATTAGTTTGGGTTAGTCAACGTCATCATATTAGCAACCAGCCTTCTCTCCCACTTAAAGAGTATCCATATCTAATCCCTAAAGAAGCAAAAAATAGAAAGAATAGGTACTACTCCTTTCCATTCGATATGTAACTGCAAACTACAATATGTATAATTTGAACATCTGGACGAAAACTTTTCCCTCTCGGTTTATCCTTTTTTCTCTGTCAATCTTTCTTCTTTTCTTCTAGCTGCTCCAACANTATGTAACTGTAAACTACAATATGTATAATTTGAACATCTGGACGAAAACTTTTCCCTCTCGGTTTATCCTTTTTTCTCTGTCAATCTTTCTTCTTTTCTTCTAGCTGCTCCAACCCATACATACTACTTCAATCCTTTTTTTTGAAGGATGGGAGAAATGGTACTTATTCTTTAAATTTTATTCCCTTTCGGGCGAGTGGGGGGTAATACGAAATAAAGTAGTATAAACTTGTGTGGATTGGGGAAGGATTTCAGTTATCAAGAGTATACAACACAAACAAACAATGTGTAGTACTCCTTTCTTTTTTCGGAAATCTTCTATATACAAACGGAAAATGTAACTGTGGCAGTAATACTTGGGTATTTATTAAGAGGGGAGCGCCAAGTGAGCAAAAAGAGGCCTGTTGCGCCAGCCTAAAGTGCCTCTCTAATATTCCTATGTGTACAATTAGGAGAGCGCGTATAATACGGAGAATGGATGAGAGGAGACCTGATGAGCACGCCATGCACACCAAGGTTACTCCAGTAGTTCAAAGAATTAGTTTTGTGAGCAACAAAAGCAAGAAGATGGTTCACAAGATGTGAGAATTGTAAAATTGTAAAAAGGATTTCTTCTCGAGAAATAGAGAAGATTCAAAAAGAAACAAACTGTCTCTTCAAACTTTATTCAACCTGTAAGCATCAAATGCATGGAAACACGAATCCAGACGGGAAATTTTCTTCGGTTTTCAGACGCTTTTTCATTTTTTAATACTACTTACACTGTTACAAAATAGTTTCTTCACGTTTTACATACTTGTATAAAACTTCTTTCAAGTTTTTTTCTCTTTAATCCGTGCTTGAAGCCACGGGCAAATAAATGCGCTGTCTGCCAGGAAAGATCTTTTTATGTAGAGTGTCCACATTACTATTTTGTAAAAAGCTCATTATGTCTATGTACGTACATGAATTTCTTTCCCTTATTTCCAGGTTGTCTTGTATCCTTCAAGATTAGTATGCAATACTGTCATCGACTATTACTGAAATGACAGGAGAAAAGACTCAACATACTAAAACAGAGCAACGAAACGGTTGAAACACTTTCTATTCTTCTTCTTCTTTGTCTCATTCGAACCATTTTCCCATTTTCACAAAAAGGTTAGTATAATATCGAAAGTCAGAAACGATGCTTGTACTCAAGCACAAAAAGTAATATGAGCCCTCGCATTTTACACATCTGCAAAATCATAAAATACAAAAGTAGGTTAAAAGAAGCCTCATAAAATCAGATCTACTTTTTTCGTCAAACCGTCAACCCTTCGTGGTTCTCAGGAAGATAGACGAAAACGAAAGATAATCCAGAGGATATAAGATCCTTGAAATTGGAAAGGGAATAAGAAGATCTCTTTCTGTAGGAAAAGAAACTCTGGAAAAGCTTATAGAATCAAGAAGAAAATGTTCTTTTCCCTGTACTCCCAAGAAGCGGAGCTCATGAACGTACTCTGCAAGTCTTTCCCATCATCATCATCATGATTTACCCACACCCAAAGAAAATGGAGTTTCAACAGAGAAAATGGAAAATAAATTCGCATAGAATCGGATTAAACCAGTCTCCTTACTTTTTTCTCTGAGGAAATAAATATCACGAGTCAACTTGAACAACAAGTCACTCACTGTCCTCTTATATTTCCCTCAATACGCAAAGTCGACAATAAAAAAAACAAGTTCCAGTATTTTTAGTAACGACACTACATTATACTCTGACTTCCACTGGTTCAATAATTAAATGGGTATTTTGACAGTGAATGCTCTGTCTTGCTAGCATTTATTCTCCCCGAGTTCATTTCCAACTCTTTGCAAAATACTTATTTAGAATTCATAGAAAACTGGCAAACCATTCCATCTCTCACTCATCATCAATAACAACAACTGATTACCAATGTTGTCATTGTGCTCCTGTTATTTCCGTTTTTTGCACAGATTTATCTTCTTTCGACGTTCGAAATACTTCAAAAACCCCTTGTTCATTGCAAAGCTTGTTACTTTGTTTAAATCTTGTCAACTAACGAAATATTTAATGCGCACACGACGAGCAGGATAATAATGCACTTTGGTAGCAATTTCCTAGTAAAATTTGGAGTGGCTGACTGATTTGGAATTTTGGAATGCGTCTCTCTCAACAGAATCTTTTTTACAGGAAAATGTTGTTGTTGTTATGTCGGTGATAAGCGCCCCATTAGTACCAGCAATAAAACAGGCTTTTGTGTGGGCATAGAAAAAACTAAGTTTTATCTGTTTTACAAAAAAACAAGGATACTGTAGTAGAAGGAAAATTTCTTGTATGATGTTGAAACAGGAGTGGAAGAAGTGCCAGGCAATAAAATGCTAAAAAGATAAAAAAGCAAGCAAAACCGTGATTTTCATTCTTTTCCTCCTTAGAAAAATGAGAATGCATTTGGTTTCCTTTTTTATGTTTGCCTAATGCAATGATGATTACGGTGATGGCACAAATTGTTTCCCTGGAATATACAGGAAAACCCTGCTATAACTTGCTTATAGTGGACAAGCAGTTACAAGGAATGACACGTTTCAAACAGAGAACACTCAAAACTATAGAAATTTTTTATCCAACTGATTTCTTATACCGGAGTTCTTACTAAATAGCAAAGTACTAAAGTAGACTAGTAAAAACAACAATGATTACGATAACTCCCGGATTTTATAATTCTAACAGAGTCTACGTCCTTAAAAATCCAAATTTTTTGTTCATGTCAATCCCCTCTTAGAATACTTTTATTTTTTGTTCAATTAGAGAAGAAAACAATTTTTCCGTGTTCGAGAAACTCAGAAAAAGAACAAGTCACATGCTTGTGTCTATTCATCCATACATCAATTCTTATTTTTTATCTTCCATTAAGAAATCCTTTAAAATGCATTTTCCAAATTGAGCCACCATAAATGCATGAAGTGAAGCAAATTGGAAATAAAACATCGTAACGTCGTCCACAAAAACTTCTTTTGTAGGATTGACTTCTATTTTTATACTCTTGTAGTTCTAATATTGTCAGTCATTCCGCTAAATCTCAAGTCAATAAGTGAAAGATTTACTCGGGGTACACGTAGAACATTGCGAAACTTTTTCCAACAGATGAACTCTGAGAGAGTTTCTAGCTAAATATTGTTTTGTTTTTGATAAATTCTGTAATGAAACTTTACAGGGAAATTTATTGCGTAAAAATACAAGCTTATCATTGGAGGAAATAACGAAGTCTAAAGAAATTCTTTGAATTACAGATTGGAAAGCGGATGAGTGTTTCAGAGAAAAAGGTTTTATAGTGACTGTTCACTGGCAATATATACGATCTGTCAAAAGAAACTCTGCGAAAGCCTGCGTTTAAAGCCAAGCTTATTATCTACAGCTAACCTTTTTAATTAACGAATATTCTTACCTTTATCCACAAGTCCAATAAACTTCTTCTTTAAATATTAACTTGTTTTAATAGTAGCTCCTCCATCAAACACGATTGTTACAGTATCTCGATCAATTTTAAACGTTTTTAAACCTTTTTGTTGATTCTCACTTGTTTAAACACCAAAAATACCTAAACTTTGCATAACAATAGGTTACAAATGAGAACAAATTATAAACACTTGCTTATCATTAGACACTAGGATAAGAAATTTTTTAAAAAAACTTTTGATCAACGGTTATTGTTATTATGTCCAATTCCCAAACTATGAATATTAAATGAAAAGATTTGAAAATTCTTCAGTTTTGTCGCCGGCTACTTAAGCCTTGGATACATTTCCCTACATATCCCTAACAACGCTCACTCTTCCTATTTATGAAGCTTCCTCATGCTAAGGTTATTTACAAGAATGGTTATTTTCTGTTCAATAATCTCTTGTTAGCTTCCATTAATTTATTGGCTATTGCACATTTTTCCTACAGAGTTCATATATTAAAAGAGTAATTGGATAAACTTGGAATAGTATTGGGCTAAATTGGACATTCGTTTTGACTTGTTAAAGAAATACTCAAAAACTACAAAGTTTGTCTTTTCATCTTCTCTCACGTGTGTCATATGCAAAGGTGAAAAATGAATTCACTCTACCCAACACGTGCGGCAGAAAGTAAATTCCAAAAGAATCTACTTGGTCCTTTTTCTATTCTGCAAACTGTGTGTTCATTACCGAACCGAATCTCACTGGATAATTCAAAAAATGACAAAAAACCGGTGAGAAGGAAGAGATATTCTAAACACTTAAAGGCGCACAAAGTGACAAGTTACAAAACTGGTTTTCTTTTCCTCTTTTCCCTTCTCCAGCACCAAAAAATTAAAATTATTTCCTCTTTTAATTCATCCTTTGTTATTTTTTAGAGTTGTCAGTTGAATAAAATGTCCAAGAAAAAGAGATTTTTATAGTGATTCTTGCACTCTGAACTTTGAAATCTTTCTTTTTCAGTTTTGAAACCGTTTTTAAATTAAATTTATCTAATACAATATTTCAGTAGAAACTGTGACAGAGTTGTAGCTGATATTTTTGAAACACTTTCACATACAGATCTAAAATAATAAATTCGGCTTTCAAAACTTGTTCTTTACATTAGCCTATTTGGCAGAGGAACAGCATAGAGTCACCCTTTCAGCTTCGTGGCACAAACAAAACTAACTTCCAGTCAAAACTTGCTCGCTTATTTTTCTACGCTCATGAGCTTGTACAGCTTCAAGCTCCTGTGTGTGTGAACCTTTTGATAAAGGCTTTATTATTGAAGCATTTTGCTTGAGCCAGAGTATTACGTTGACTGATGCAGTATTTCTCAGCTTTTGAGAGGAAAAAGCAAGCAAGAAGCATTGCATTCTCTTCTGTTTTTCTTTATCAAAAAACTCATTCCTTTCCACAGAGTTCCCCTCCAAAAGACTTTTCCTTAGCCTCACTCTGCTCTAGAACGTAGGACGGTTGGGTTTATACTAACTGGAATTCAACACTCGACCAGTTCAAAAGAAACAGTGTAGAAGAAATGGAGAAAATATTTGCCAGATTTTCTTCTGTTTCTTTGCAAGCATTAACCAACACATTCCTGTCTTATCTTCAAGTAATCGCACAGTGAGCGATCAAAGTTAGCAGACATCTTCCACTGTTTAAATACCTTCATTCATCCAAAGGGCCAGCAACAGTAGTTTCTTAAGTCCTCCTCTTACCCCTCCACAAAACAAGGACTTGTAAGTTTCCCAGCTCTTGTACTTTTTATTCTACTTGGAAAAATATTTTTTCCTTACATTCACCTTTTCTGCAAAGTTTTTATTCCGAGTAAATATTTTGATTCCTTTAAATGTAGATATTTATCTAGGATAATAAAAGGAAACTGCAGTTTTCATATTTGTACAGTGAAAAAAATGTATAAAATGGAATATATTCAAATGGATGTAGCTTTAGTAGCCCACGCTAAATTTCTCCACCGTTCTGCCAACAAAACTTGCTTTTTCCCAGCAATACAAACTGTAGGATAAGTGTGCTCTGTAATAGCTCCCATGTAATTTTCCTTCCTTTCCTTTCAGCTTTTCTTTTTCTCTTCACACTTACTTTTCCTTCTGTTCTTTGATACTGCAGGACAGAAATCAAGCCGAGCAGTACCGACAATTATTATCGACTCACTGGCTGCCTCACATTGCAAGCATTGTAGAGCTTTTCTCTTTATATAGACTATTCCCAATGATATGGAAAAGATAAGAGAGCGTCCCACAAGATCTTTACAACTTTTCCCGTATGCCGTCTTATGTAACTCTTTTTACAGAAGAAAATGCTCTGAATATTCTCGGCTTCTTGCTCTCTCTAGAAAATGATACTATTAAAAAAGGAAGAAAGACGCTTTTCTCCTTCCAAACAGATTATCCTTCTTTTCTCGCTATCAAATTGACTTTTGTCTTTGTATCACTTCGTCTTATCTTCCCCCTTTTCTTAGTATCAACAGAAGCACACAAAGTATGCAATAAGTCCTTTTTAGCTCCATATTTTCCCTTTCTTTATTATCATTTTTTTCTCCTTCTCTCACTTCTTTTGTAGGGATCTTCACTTTAATCCGCCTTTATTTTCCCTTTTGTTTGTGTATTTTTTCATGAGCTTTCTCATAATTAAGTGGGAACGGGGTTGTCATATAATATTTTGTGTTCAAAATCCTTCTTCTTATTTTAACCTAAAACGACAATTGCAATATCCACTTTTGTATCCTTTTTTATTTTACCATTTTTATTTTAACAGCTAATAATTGCAAACCTTGTCATCAACTCAATTTTAATTATACATAGGTTTTTACAACGACTAAAGATTGGGAAGAAACAGTTAAAGTAACAGTATTTTTTCTGCATTAAAATTTCAGCAAAGCTAACTAATAAATGGTAATCAGATAAATAAACTAACACATGGACTTGGCAATTCGGAAAATAACAGATGAAATCAACACTGTGCCCTGTCGCTTCTTTTTTCTATTTATATTCCTCTGAGTGGTGAATTAAAAATTAAAATCATTCATAACTTATTCATTTATCACAATCATTATATTTATCTTGATTATAGAACACGTAAACAAGCTAAGCAGACGTTTGATGACAACTTTATTTCCAGAGAAAAAAAGAACGATTACCGAGAAATATACAAAAATAGTTGAGCAAAAGGTATAATTAGCTTTGAGGGGAGCTCACTTTGCTATGACAGGTTTTAAGTCTCGTTTGCTTCATGCTTTATGCAAAACGGGAGAAATACAAGAATGACAGGACAAGAGGTTACTATTTCTCATTTCATTTTCCGTTCCACCTTGTTTCCTCTTCTACATTTTCCCAACTCATTCCCAGCACATGGTCATCCTCGTATAAAAAATTCACGTAGGCATATAATAATATTACACAATAAAATTTGCATTTTGATTACTTATTTTAGACGTCAATTCATACCTTTTCCTTTCTCTCATTTTCTCTCTCAAATCAACATCACAGTTTTAAGTTTCTACGAAACGTTTTGGGCGATCCAGATGACACTTGTACAAGAATAGGAACTATGGCAGAACTGTTTTGGACCAGTTTTATCATCTACATCATCACAACTCTGCTATAACGAACCTGGTTAAAAACCTACAAACTGTTCTTTAAAAAAGTACTTGTCCAATGAGGTCGCTATTGCGGAGTTTGTAGCCGTAGTTTTAAACTTGTACCATTCAGGACTTCAAAAATTTTTATACTCGGCCCTTTTCTCTTTCTAATAATTCACAAGCATGACCATAACAATAAAAATTATTACTCATTACACCTTATTCACGTGTACTTTACTATGGTATTCTCAAAATTATACAAGGTAGCTGCTCAATATGTCATGCCTTCGTGAAGATAATGTAGTTGACGTTTTGGCGAGTTATTTTATTAGCGTTATGATGATGACATATGCAATATAGTAATAACGTTATAAATTCCCGCCGTCCTCTTGCACGTTACAAGTGCCGTGATTCATTTTAATTTTAATTGACTTTCCACACTCTTCTAATTTTGAAAATCTCTGCATTTTCTTTTAATAAATAAATTACACGCTTGTTTGCATTACGTGCAACAAGATAGCAAAAGCAGGCCTTTCTTCAAGAAGATATACGACGCAATTTTTTAAGTGAACATGAAAATGAATTGAAAGTAAGCATCCTTAAATATTAGTGTCGTGCTACTTTAAGAAACACGGTGGAATAACGCTGAAGTTATAAAACTACCTGAAGTAAGCTAAAAAAAAATTCATACTTTTGCAGTTTTTTCCCACCTTGCTACCTCCAAGTTAAAATTCAGAGTGAAAAGTGTAAAAATAGTCGCCATTTCAACCAGGCTGTTTACCTAATCCCAAGCATGTCCTTCTCTCTCTCTCCCTTTATACCATCTCCATAGCAATATAATTATAATTGTAGTAACGATAATGATAATCACAGTCGTTATAATAATTACTTGTACACAGCAGCCAGTTATTCGCAACTTGAACATTTCCTTTGAAAAAAT
>JAHZNK010001217.1:0-11850 GCA_027744615.1 Lepidocyrtus cf. nigrosetosus NNG-2020 | reverse complement strand
CAAGTGTTTGGAATTGCATCAGCAGCTCTACCAAACAGCAATTCAATCCAGAGCTTTGAACTGAATCATATCCCTTCAACCAGGTTGAAGTAGACTGGAAGCGTCAAAGTATAATATCGAGATTCCACTTGATAAAAAGGTGACTAATTTTACTCATATGATACTAAATATTATCATTGTTTAATGAAAGATAACAGTTACGTAAGCAAAATTTTACTCGGGATGGTTTAATGGAAGCTAATAAAAACCATTTTTATTTGGTGATTATAATTTTGCTGAGCTGCTAGCACGATAATCACCAACCATTCCTGAGCAGTCGTATTGTAAACCAGAATATATCGTCACTTATCCGATCTACCATATTATCCAACTAAATAGTTTCCACAATGTTTTCCCGTGATAAAATTTGCAATCTTTGTGATATATTTGTACCTCTGACTGTTTAGATTTGATACGCTTAAACACGTTTATATTCAATTCATCATCAGGGATTCCAATTACGCGAAATTTAATGAATTGACTGTTTTCCTACCCTAATCAGTTCAGTTCCGATAGGATTGTTAAATTGCAAAGTACAAATATATTAGTCATTCTTTTTTGTTATTTGGGTATAATGATGTAAAGGTTAGTTCATATGAAGTTTTTTACAGTTGGATGGGTCCATATAATATTGATTATTCTGGAAAATTTTTAGCATTTAGGAGACGCTTTCCTTTTCGCCGTTTGACCGAAAAAACGTTTTCTTTTGTTGAGGATGTTGAGAATATTTAAGAAATAATGTTATTAAATCAGCCTAGGAAATGAAAAGGAAAATCAGTTAGATTTTTAAAAAGTCGCAAAAGTGAGAGTGTCCGAATTGAACTTGTAGCAAAATATTATAAGTAAATTGTGTTTTGTTTGTTTTTCACTAGAGATGGAAATGAGACAGCGTCCTTGCTACAAGGTGGAAGAATAAAATAGAAAATATGTAATCGTACCCTGAACAAAATAACGATCGTGCTTTGGGTACAAAATAACATTTGGGGGAGATACCTAAACCAAGTGGCAAAGCGGTTGCAGAAACTATTTAGTTTTGCTTGCTCTGTTGTGATTTTGTGAAGTGAGAAGAAGGGAAAAGTAAATCTGAAAACCTAGTTTTTGGGACTGTGTTTGTGTGCACCGGGAAGGGTTGTATATTTGGAAAGAAGAGAGGAAGAACAGGTTGTTTACATCTATTTGTCCCTTGAGGGCTTTTGAGTGTCACGAACGATTGTCACAGGAGAGAAAGGAAAAAGAACTATTTCAGTTTATTTCATTGGAAGGATAAAGATAGGTATTTACACCGACTCGTGTGTTACTTACACTTACCAAACAGTTAAATATGAGGTACCTGACAACTGAAAAGATTTTCAGGTAGGAAAGAAAAAATCTGGGTTATATGGACTGGTTAATAATAGAATAAAAGGTGATGCAATGAAGATACGGACACAATAGTTGGCTTGCTGCAGCACCTTCGCCATTGTTATTTTACTGGATTTAAAGATTAGTCTTGAATCTTCTTTAGGAAAACAGGTAAACACATTTTATTTTTTAAATTTTTACTGTCCAGTACAAGAATATTTAGATATTTTTGAATAATAATAATATAGTTAATAATAGGTCGTTTATGATGTTTGGAGCAAAAGTTTTATTTTTTGATTCACTTCAGTCATACCTGGTAGACCTTTTATTCATTAAATTGTTGTTCTTTGTAAAGAAACAAACTGTAACTGCCATCATTACAGCTTTAACAATTTATATGCTTGTATTTTGAGAAGCAAATGGCGAATTACGTCATTGTCAAATAATTTATGTTTTTGAGGCGTAATTTGTTTTTGCATAGCATATGGTATGACAGGACAGAGTATATCGTCCTTAAGAGGATACCTTACCCGTAAAAGATAAGCTCTCATGGCACAACAATTAAAAGTTGAAAAATATATGACTTAATAGTAAACCCTTCAAAAGCAATGAAAGACGAAATATTAGTCCTGCCAGCGGTACCGTCCTTGCAATCCTATTTCGTAAAAACTGATGTAGGCGGGTGTATTGGCGACTGGGAGTTTTATGAAAACAATGCCAATTTTTACTGGCTATAGCCTTAAGTTTAAAAGGTGCAAGGAAAGTGGGTATCTAACCATCTTCTTTTTTATGTATTTTTAAAGAATGTAATCGTAAATTTTTACAAATTATTTTGAAACTTTTCTCATCTTATCAAACTACGATAAGCCCATGGTCCATAGCCTTAAGATTACAAGGTGCAAGGAAAGTGAGTATCTAACCATCTTCTTTTTTATGTATTTTTAAAGAATGTAATCGTAAATTTTTACAAATTATTTTGAAACTTTTCTCATCTTATCAAACTACGATAAGCCCATGGCGGGTGAGGTTTGGATATAAATTCAAAAGTTTATTTTCACTTTGAGTACAGTCAAGGTTACGCTTTGTGTCACCTTTCAGCTCTTAAAACACCTTCAACACCTACTCATTCAAAGAGAATATGAATAAAATAAACTACCACAAAATAGGACTTTTTTATACAACCACCATCAACATACCAACATTCGAACAACAATTTTTTGTTAATTTCACACGAAATTCCAACGACTGAATAAAAGCATACTGGCAATAAAAGGACTGAATAGTTTGATAAATATTTTAAGATGAATCATTGCTCTACTCATTCTTATTAAAACTTATCAACTAAAAAAGCAGAAGAAAAGTTTTCCAATTCTCAATAATCCTAATTTAGAATTCCTGCGAGGGAAAGAAATTTTCCCTTGACTCTCACAACAACATCTACAAGATTACCTTAATAAAAGGAAATATCATTCTTCCTTTTTCATGCAATAAGTCAAAAGAAATCGCTTTCGAGATGCTATCCATCAACATCCAAACTTTGTATCGACATTTGCTCTGACATCAAAACATAAAATATAGTGGATGGAATGAAATGTTGTTTGCAACAGAAGCTAATCAACCTGCTTTTGAAGAGTTGAAGCAAATCATATTTTGCTTTTGCACAAGTTAGTTATGTAGGCTGATCCTAATTGAATGCGTGGGGTAATAGAACTTTCATCATTTTTCCAACTAAACATCAGCACCAGCAACTCATTTTTTCTAAAAGTTTTTTTTTTGCTTATTATTACAAAAGATTGCGCAGCTTACCTTTTGAAAATCAGCGCGTATTTTTCTAAAACTGACTTTGAGTTGAGCTTGTTAGTGAATATTTGTATTACTGAATGCCTAAGGGGAAACCCTCATTTTTAACTACGGAGTTTTTCTACTGATAATGTCATAAGTATGCAGTTTGCTCTTTCTCTTGTAAGCAAACTTTGCTTTGAAAATTAGGACCTAATAAAGTTGCAGCAGCTTATTTTGCTAAAACTTTGGTATCAATTTATGTTTTTACAAATTAACTAGAAAGTTGATAGAGGATGGCAAGTAATGCTGATTTAGTTTAGAGTTTAAAGTTGCAACATTTATTTTTGGCATTTTTACGAAATATTTAACAGTTAATTTACCGTAAAAAGTCGAAATAGTAAAAAAGACGGTGATTATTTTTCAACACGCAATTTGCACATGTTTCAAACTACTTCTCTAATTTGCCATGTGATAGATGTGAAATTGTAAGTTCCATAAAAATACGAGAAAATAACATTCAGTCTGCCTTAGATATAAGAAAATTTGTATCACTGAGAAAGTCATCGATGAAGACCTTATGCATTTTGCTGATAAGGTAGACTGATGTGAGAAATGAAAATAAATTATGGCGATTTTGTTGAAAACGTTAGTCCCAAGCTTTCTGAAAATGTTCAAAGAAGGCAATAAGTTTTTAAGCGGAAAAAGAAAGTAGGCGACCACGAGTCTCGTGTTGTCGAGTAATTTTTCAAGTCAATCTAAGCTTTTCACTTTTCCTTCCTTTTGCCTCACACATTATCGTTTTACATGCAAAGTAAGTGAAAGCAGCACAAGAGTTATTCTGGAATTGTTCCAGAAGTAGGACAGGTAGAAGGTCTCGCTTTCCCCAGTTAGCGTTTATCGTTTTTGATTTCAGTGACTCTCTCTATCTGAATTTTCATATGAGTTTTAACCAATAGTAGAAGTATTATAATATGTTGCATGCACGTATAAGTAATTTATTATAAACATTTTTAAGCTTGTGAGCATTTTGCACATTCCATTTTATTTGTAGATGTCCATGACTTAACTTTATACGGAGAGGTTTCGGCTAAATATTTTGCCATTCTAGTGTCACCGCTGTAAAACCGTTGACTTTCTTCATCATTATTATTACCTAATACATATTTTGAAATTGAAATGACGACCGACATCCATACGAGAAAAGAAAGCAATGCCTGAACAACATTTATATAGGCAATGTGAAATCAATCAAACACTGAAAACTACTCACTCGCTTGGTACCATTAGCATTTAAAGTAGATTATTTTTACATCCATTGAAATACATCAACTCAATAAATTTTTACAGTATGGTATTCTTAATAAGAAACCATGCATAATACATACATCACTACAAAATTGGAGAATAAAACATTCTGCAAAAACGCTTCTCTTACATTTGAGAATTATACAAAATGTCTTTGAGCATTTCCATACAAAAAAACCTCTTGGCTTTGAAAATTATGCGTCTTTACCTTTAAATTGCTTATGAGAATGTATTTAAGAAAGGAACACATGCGATGGCAATGCAGACAAAAAATCTGTTATACGGTAAGAGATTTTTTCAGCACTTTTCTTTCTGCTGCTGCGTATTAAAGAAAGTACATGTGGACGGAAAGAAAATAAAATTGCATGACAAAAGACTAGTATAGACCTGGCTTCCACCACTTTTAGAGCTACATTGGTGTTTTTTGGTGGTGATGACTCATCCAGAGTAAATTTAGCAGCACCACCTCCACCACCACACATAGAGAAACATAAAAAACGGACCCGTGTACCATGTTTAGCTAATGTAATGTGTGCAAGGAAATACATAGTAAAAGAAAAGTCAAAAGACTACCTTGGAATTTTATTTGGTCGATTCGCCATTTCTTTCACTGGTATGCATGCTCTGATAGCTGCTAAATATAATATATCCTTGCGGTTCTTACTGAAGGCAGCATTTCGATATATATTCAAAAGTCTCATCGATAAAAAATAAAACTGAAACTAATCAAGACAACATTAATAAGTATTATTTTTTGGAAACCAACTATGGTTTGGAAATGTGCTACAAAGATGCAAAAAAATTAAATAAAATGACCTGAAATAACCAATTGTAAAAATAAGTTATTGCAGTTGTTCCACTGTTAATTTTACCTCTGAACTGGAAAATATCATCATGATTGTATGTTTTAAAAAATCCACTTCCTCGTTATTTACACGGACAGATAACAAATCATTAATGTGTCAATAAATTACTGATTGAACTACGTACGTTTAGTATATTACTCTCATTTATGTAGATAAGTACTTATCAATTTACTACTTACAAACATTTGCGAGAATTGCAATGCTAAATTAAGCAGTGTAATAATCCTAACATCAAAAATAATAATTCCTTAATTTTTACAACTTGCATACGTTCTGGGAACTATTTCCCAAGCAGTTTGCAAAATATCGAATATTATTTAACAAAAAGTATATGAATGCAAATTAAAAAAAGTTTTTCATTCAATTCAAGAAATTTTTTGCGCTGTATGTGTTCTTTAGAATTTAAAAGTGTACTTAACACGCGTTCACGATAGAGCAATCTAATCTTGCGAAATATTCCAGCTACCTATCTTTTAACTCATTCTTACATCAGCTTAAACTTTTTTGCATTCATCTATTCGTAGATGATTTCAGTTTGCCATTTACTATTTCATAGTTTCACTAAATCTTTAAACAATTTTGACGCTTTTATAGCTCTTGCCATTCGTGTCGTAGGAGAATTTTGAAAATAAAGTATAAAGACGAAATGGATTGGATTTGATGAGCCGATGGCGATGATGGCCATGATATGATGATGATAGGCGGTTGCTAGTTTTGATAATGCTTTTGGCTGTTTTGTTGATAATGATGATGGATACAGTTGGAGAGAAGGAAAGAACTGCAACAGCGACGATGAGTCATCCTTTTGCTCTCGAAATTCTATAGAAGGAACTCCTATTTTTGCACAAATAAAGCACGATAGTAGGTCGCTCGCCGCTTGAGAATATAAAAAGCGTCGCAGTTTATGACCATGTGCTGCTATTTCCTCTGCTGCCATTTTATTTGCACGAGCTGATCATTTATTATATAAGCACAACTTGTGTTATATTTATATAGCCCATTTATATGGTAAGCTCCTTATAACGATATCTTGGAAATGTGGAAAATGGTGAATAAGGAAGCAAAAACAAAAGTTTATTCCTTTCTTGTGTTTTCCTTACTTTCCGGTAAAGATTCTTCCTCTCTACAGCAGCAGGCATGGTAAATTTTTACTGGTCGAAGAAAAAACGTTGCCTTGTTATTAAAAACGGTAAACAAAATGGAAGAATGCTTTCTTTTTACTAGAGTGAGATGAAAAGGTTGTGAAAAGGTTGAAGAGAGTGAATTAGAAAGATAAACATGTATCAGTTGAGTTTGGAGTCAGGGAGGTAACGGCATGGAAATTTACATTTGAGCAAACAACCGGAAATTTTTCCAATTATTTTGTTTGTTTGCAAAGAAATGTATAAACTGAAAAGAAGAAAACATTGAATTATGCATGAGTGGCCCACGCAGATCATCTTGTTCAAAACTTGACTTTGGATTTATTGATTTATTTTAAATATTATGGTTCTTTATACTACCAATTCTGTAATTGTATTCGTTATAATTCGTAAAAAATTAAAGAATATATCTACTTACTTATAAGAAAATATTTAACGAATATATTTAACTGTAGTGACTTATGATTAATTAAGTTTTAGAGCAACGGATTAAGTGATTAGGAAATAGCAATAAGTTAAAAAAGATGAGAACGTGATATCATACAAGTGAACCATGTCCCTGCAGAAGCGAAACAGAAGGATAAGATATAGAACATTTGGCAATAGTAGCAAAACCAGACTTTTGAATACAGATGATGAGCTTCGACCTCGTTCCCAATCTCAATCGAAACGATGGTGGGGATGATAGATATTGATCATATTTTAGCAATAATTGTAACCACACATAAAGTATATTACAACAATTTGTTCCTCAATAGGATTATCTTTAATAGCTATAAAGCTCATTTATAAAACATTTAGTTCTTCAACCTTTTAGTTTATTTTATATTTCTACAATACATTGAATAATTCCAATTTTATTTTTTTGGCTGTAGTTAAAATTTACAAATTTAAATCAAGTCTGCAAGCTGACTACAAAACAAGAAAGCTTCTCAAAGAAATTATTTAATTATCCTGGATCGATGAACTAAAATATTATTCAAGTCATTCCCAGCCATTTTGATAAAATAGTTAAACTCAGTGTCCTGCCTTAATTGACATATTCAGACTCTTCTGTCGTTTTCTCAATAGAGCAGGCAGTTTATCAATTTCATTATCAATTGGTGTAAACTATATTGCTCAAACGCATTAGTTGAAAAGGAGTAAATTAAAAGAATAATTAATGACTGATAAACGATTTCTCCAAAAAAATAATTAACACGTCACATGTTGTTAGCAACTAAAAGAAGCCATACGGTACATTAATTTCAACTCCAACACTTTCAAGGAAATCGTGACGACGCTATGGCAGTGATGATGAAATAAAATACTTCAAATGGACAAAAATTATGGAATGTGCTTCTGCTCTTTTTGTCTACAAGCACGAGAGGTTTTAATGAAGCTCATGAAGGATCAAGATCATGGTCAACATCGTACCACACACAGAATTTTATTAAACTCCAAAGGTTTTCTTATTCTTTTCATCGCATAAAATAAATATTTTTTCTCATTGAATTCCTCTTCTCCTGTCTCAACACATTACTTCCTAATTCTTACAGAGAGTAAAATAAATAATCTTCATCACGATTGCTTATGGTTGCATAGACTTATTAATCTATTGAGCCATAACGATGGTAAATTTGTTGAGAGCCATTCACATAATCATTTTTCATAGTCACACCATCCATTCATTGCTAAAGTTAAGGAAAAGTTAATAAATTATTCATTGTATAATGAGAGATTTTACTGGAGGAATTGAAATGCTGTAAAATAGGAAGCGTTGCATTACAAGTGTGGTGGCTTGAGATTAACTGTAAATAATAGGTTTAACTAAGAAAAGGCATATAACAGACGAAATCAATGCATACCTGTTTTTTAAGAAACGGTACAGGTTGAAGAGTAAGTTTGGGATATACATTTTATGGTGCGGCGAGAATAAACATTTTTAATGTGTTGGATGAATAAAAATATGTAGTAGATAGTAGGAGAGATGACAATGTGACTGTTGAAGGTCCTTTACTTATTACGAGCTCGCTTCCTTCTGCTGTGATTTTGAGCGTCCATATAGGACGTTGAGTGGACAAAAGGATAATGGTTTGATGCTAAATGGTCAATGCCATTCGGTATTCTTTATTTGGTTTGGAATATATAAAGAGAAAAGAATCCATAACCACGTCCCCTACACAAACTTGTTTTCCATTTATGATTCTATTTTCATGAGCAACCAAATCTTTTTGTAGCCTCAACAATGTCGTTCTTGTCAGGAACTTGTCAATTGAATGCTCTGGGTCAATCCTTTACGAGTTGAGCGGATGGTGATGTTAACATTTGGCATTGTATGTTGAGTATAATGCAAATTGTATTGAAAATTCCTTTTCATATTTAAATTCTTGTTAACTGCATAAATACAAAAAAGAAACATGGCATTACTTTGGAAATTTCTTTGCACTTTATTCCACCACTTCCTTCTTATTCATCTAATTCGATTTACCAAAACTAAGAAAAGGATGATTTGACAAGTTTGTGAATAGGCACAAATAGGAATTCGGAATTGTAGAAAAATTGATTTTGTCAGCCGTATAAAATTTCCTCTCGTAATAATAAAGTTTATGTATTCTATATGTAATATTGAGGACGCTGAGGTTATCAGTTGATGCTTCTTAAAATAGTAAATAAATTTTTAAATAAAATACCAAAAATTAGAAACTACAGTACGAATTTGAGTATGTTTGATGTTTTCCAAGAAAAGCTAAAAGTGCACGACATCGCAAAAATATTGAACATGTTCTGAGAATCTTAATTTTTGGCATTAGCACTGATTAACACTCCACTTGGTTATTCATGAACAACTCATTAAACAAAGTGTCACATCGTGTCAATTTCTTTTTAGAAGGAAAAACTCACCGCCCTTACCTTAAATTTTTTCATCTTATGTGATTGTCACTAATAACATCATTTTCTTCATTGCTTTTCTTTCAGTTGCAGTCAAGAACGAAAAAAGTATTTTATATGAAGACATTAAGATGAGTATGAACGGGTGACATATAATAATGAGAAACGTCATCTTCTAAGCTTTGGGGTTCTAAAATAATGTTTTTCGGTGACAAAGAGGCAGGCTTAAAGTACACAAGTAAGTGAAAAAGCGGTATTTTGTGTAAATTGTCGGGTACACGAGGAGGAAATGAATGCCAAAGAGATGAAATGTCTTTCCTTCCACCCAATAACCAACTCTGTGTCATGTCATAAGACAAGGAAAATATGGTCACACGCTTTTCTCCAAATAATTTTCAAGACATTCTTTAGAAAAAAGACCGGAAATTTTGCTCAAGCACCAAAATAATTTAATTTCGCTATGTTAGCGACTTAGAGTTTTCACACATAAATAAAAGCTCAATTTTAGGACTTCAAATTAAAATGTTTCTCAAATAAAACTTAAATAAATTGTGGTCATTTTTGACTCAAAACTTTTAAAAGTTGGTTTTCAAACTCCGTTGCTTATTCTTTAATGCATTTTAATTCATTGAATATTTGGCTTTTGGTTTTTGGACTTGATCAAAAAGTTGAATATAATCTTTAAATCATTAGTGAAGTTCCCCATTTGTCTACCACTTTATACTATTTTATTCCCATCTTTTCCCTCCCTTTCTCTCTCTGCATTGTATTGTTTTCTTCTGAAAGTCGTAGTGATTTATTAGTAGCGGGATGCCATTCTATTTTTGAGTCGGCACAATCTATTTCTGACTCATTTGTGGGATTATTAGAGCTCTTCCACGCTACTCTACAACTAATAACAAAGCTCTTTTGTTGAAAGGGAACAAATTCACTGACTTTGCTAACTTACATTTTCCTCTTGCACTCCATAATCTTTTTGAGTAGGGATCGGTAAAAGGGAAAGCATTTTGTGAAAAAATCAAAATAGTATTTATTATTATTATTATTATTATTATTATTGTATCTCTGCCCACAGTTCGTCCTCTGTACTATTTCGGAGTATGTCCTTAGTTTACTTATTTTTGCTATTTATTTCGAGATAGATGAATCTTCTTGTTCGCAAGGGCATTAACAGTTGAAAGTATCGTTAAGCCCATGCATCCGTTCCATCACTTAAAGTTGATCTTTCTTTCTACTTTGTACATTCTTGCTTCTTATTTTTACACATTCATTCATTTCAAAAATACTTGTCGATGTCATGTTTATATGCATTACCGCTTGTCGCCGCTCTTGTTTATGCTACCATTTGGAATCACTTTCTCGGTTATTCCCTTCTTTTACTTCAAAATATTTTTGTTATACACTGCGTCTTTTAAGCTTTTCCTTTGAATGCCTAAATGTCTTTTTATGCCTGGTTTAACTATCGTCATTCTGTCCTCCCCACATATTTATATGTTAAAGTGTTATATTTTTAGTTTTTTAAAGAATAAAACCATTTCACTACACTCAAAGATGAAGTCAATAAAAGGGAGCTTAAACTTGGGATATGCAGCCACAAGAGTTAAAAAATAGTCAACATCAAAATTTATTATAAATCTGATAATTCACAAAAATCTTTCCCACGCATCTCTGCCAGCTATCACATATCGACAAGGCTTCTTTGTCACACCTCCGACTTTTTCAACTCATAGTTCACAACAGCTTTTGTAAAGTGTGAATTGTCGGTGGTGGTATATTAATAATCAGCTACTTATATAGTAACAGAGAAAGAGAAACCGAGAAAGTTATTTACTGATGAAAGAGAAGAGAGAGGGAAAGTATTAAATTTTTCAATTTTTTTCACTCAACAAAAGTCTCCTTGTGATGATGACTAATCCACTCATTCTTTCGAGTGGCGGTTCCCACCAGATTTATTTCTGTATTTAAAAGCTTCTGCCTGAATGTTGTTGGCTTTGACTCTTTCCCTTGTCAATGATCCCAAAAGCGACCTACGAGCCAACATGACCCACCCGTTTCACCATTATGAATTGAATAAAATCTCTACATATTTTTGTTGAAGCCAATTTTATTTATTATTATTATGTTATAGTTATTATTATCAAGTTTCCCACTGTTTTATTTCTTTCGTCTTTTTATTCTGTCTGGCCGTCGTTTGTAGGATTACTCAAAGTACAAATCATCAAAATAATTTTCCTTCTTTCACTTATGATTTCCCCATAGTTTGCCATATTCCAAAGTCACCATAACCTGATTTGATTTGATTGCTTATCGGAGCAAATAAGTCAGCTAAAGCAAAAAATCAAAAGCCAAAGTCATTACCACCAATCTTACCAACAGTAAACAGAAACAGGAGTAGAAAGGTTGATTATTTTCTTTCTATATTTTTTCCGCCTTCATCTTTCGTCTATGCCACAAGCTCGCAGTTGTTGGGAATGACGTAGACAACAAACAAACAAACATATTTT
>JAHZNK010001216.1:0-11232 GCA_027744615.1 Lepidocyrtus cf. nigrosetosus NNG-2020 | reverse complement strand
CAGATGAATGGACATTTTTTACTCTAGGCGCTCATCACTTTGCTTATTGTTCCGTCCTTTTTTATCTTGAAGATTTAAAAACCATCATGAACATATACGTAGGGAGTCAAGAGAAATTTTCATCTCAATTGAAAAATGTTGATTGTACAATTTATAACCATTTAAAAAAATGAACCATGCTTTTGAACAATAAACAGGGTTAACGAAAAGTTTAAGATTATTTCAAACTTTTTTGTTCATATATTGTACGAGTATAATAATATGCAGTCTTTTAGTTGCTAATCCGTTGTAATTGCACTTTTTTATGTAATATATTTTTTACAATTCTATCTCTAAATTACTCAGATTTATCATATTTGAGAGTTGTACGTGTGATGCGATTGCTGTTTGATATTAAATCAGCGTGGTGGTGAAGCAGATCTACTTTAATTACTTTCGGAGCATGATGCTGCTGTGGTTGTTTAAAACTGCTGGTAAAAACGAAATCACGAAATGATTTACTACGTCGTCGTTTAATTTTCATTTGCTTTCTATTTCTTGGATTAAGTGACGTGCAAATAGGAACTAAGAAAAACTCGAACTCCCAAAGCCAGGTAAGAGGTTTGCCAGTTTTGATGTATAGTTGTGACGCAGCATAACCATNTCGAACTCCCATTACAAGTATAACTAGATGTACATGATTGCGCAATTTTATGCAATCCAGCCAGGGGTCTGTAAGTGATCACGAGGTGTCTATAGATTAAGGTATGCAGTGTTCTTTGAAATAGCAATAGATAAAGTAACATGCAATAATTTAAAATTATTTTTTGTAACAATGGAAAATGCTTTATCATGGCCTTGGTTTGATTTGGATTTGATCGAATTCCATACATTCAATTATAAAACTTTTTATGATAGAAATTTATTGATTACAAACGTTTGATTCAATTGGAATAGAAGTATATTAGTAAATTTAAA
The DNA here is from genome assembly GCA_027744615.1 of Lepidocyrtus cf. nigrosetosus NNG-2020. Taxonomy (NCBI): domain Eukaryota; kingdom Metazoa; phylum Arthropoda; class Collembola; order Entomobryomorpha; family Entomobryidae; genus Lepidocyrtus; species Lepidocyrtus cf. nigrosetosus NNG-2020. The sequence goes on along the minus strand of JAHZNK010001216.1, from coordinate 10,275 downwards.
TGGTTATGCTGCGTCACAACTATACATCAAAACTGGCAAACCTCTTACCTGGCTTTGGGTTTAAAGCCCTTTACGTCAATATATATTCAGACTAAAGTCTTGCAATTAGTCTTCTTAACTTTAAAGTGATTTCTAAGCATTTTGAGCAATTTGATTTTTACTGTGTGTTTTTGCTTGCTCAATACCAGAAGAATTGAAACGCATTAACTCTGCTTTCAGTTCATTATTGCAGTTATCGAAAAAGATTACTGGATATTAACATTTTCCTTTAACCTAGTGGAGTAAAAATCAGCATCCTAATGTGTAGGTGTGACAAACTCACTTCGTGTTGTATTAACTATTCACTTCGTTTGTAATTTGTACTTTACAAGTTATATAATCTTTTTACGATCAGTTTTATTAAGGTACTTAGTTTTTGCCTAGAGCAAGTATTAATCTTTCTATTAAATGCCACAATGTGTTAAGCTTTTTACTATTTATTTAGTAGTGTTTTATAGTTAAGTAAAGAGCAAAACTTTTATAAAAAGCCTCTCTCTGGGATTCATGTGCATGTTTTGTTTCTAAATTTCTCTTATTTTCCTTTCTGTTTAAGAGCAAGTTAGTAGAGTGCCATACCGCTTGCTTTTTATGGTTAACTAGCTTCATTCAATTGAATAAGTTCTATTGCCATTCTCAGTCTTACTTTCTTCTTTGGTTATTGTGTGTGCTTGGAACAATGTATCCAGTAGATTGCTTGCTTTTCTCTCCTTCTGCCTATGTATGTATGCTTTACTCATTGTCAGGCGAAATGTGATTTGCCGAAAGCGACATGACATGAACTGAACTCAAAAAACTTTTATTTTTTTGATTGGATTAACTTGCAGACAATTGTCGGATAACGAGATCCACACGATCGAGAAGGGTTCCTTTCAGGATTTGGCCTCGCTGGAGAGAATGTAAGTGAAGACGAACATAAGATTTTCTCTCTTTTTATTCTTTACTTATTGAAACCACATTCCTTTCCTTCTTTCTAAATTCGAAATCCTTTTCTATTCTGCTCATTTTTTCTCTTTATTCCCAACTCTAATGTAGAGGAGGGAATGTGAAGAAGAGAGAATACAGTGTTTTTCCTGTTGTTGTGTGAGAGCACGCACATACAACGAAAAATGATTCAATTCCGTCTTCTTCTTTTTCTTTCTTCTACTTCCACACAATATGAAAGAAAAAGTTGTTGATGAGGAAGACATGGGATTGTTTGTTGGCTAAGTGAATACATAGTTTTAGGAAAAGTAAGTAAGTGTGTGTGTTTGGTTGGAAAAGCTGAAGCTCAACTAAAGTCACACAGCATCCACCAAGCTTAATAAATAGTTTTATTACGTGAAGTGAAATCCAACAACGGGAAGTTGGTGAATTATGTTCAAGTTTACTCACTCCCAATGTATATCTTTTTGCCCTGGCATCCATCCTTCTCTTCTTCTTAAATTCCCAATTTCTGTTACAGAAAGCTATGGCTGGCCACAACCAGCATCACTCCTCAAGTCTCTCACTCTTGCCTCCCTCTCTACTTACTTACTTTTTCTTGACGCTGCTGCTGTAGTTTTTACAGTAGTGTTGAATTAGAAGAGAATTATGTTGAAATCAGGGAGAATATTATTATGTAAGTTAAGTGATTTAAGAGGTTTGTTCTCGCTTATTTGGGAAGAAGTTTTGTTGTTTATGATGAGACGAGAGCTTATTCAACTTGTTAGAGCTAGAAGAAGAATAGAAAAGCTAAAGCCACATTATCATCATCACCATCATGACTGGTAGTAGTGCAGGGAGTGAGGTTTTTTCCTTACAGATTCAGAGAGTTGCCTTTTTTATTCGGACGAATAGCGAAATAAGCCGTGTGGTGGTGGAGGAAAATAGACCTGAGGCAACCCCGGTATAAATTCACAGACGCTAATGCTAATAGCATTAAATGGGTTTATGTAGAAACTTGAGAATGAGGAATGCAGTTAAATACCAGGGGAAAGCTAACTGGCTTTATGAAGATGTGATGGAAGCATCTCCCGCATTTAACGACTATGTAAACAAGTACTTGCTACTTTTTCACATAGGCGATGACGATGAAGCTTCTCATGATAATAGCAAAGTTTTTTAAAGTCGATTTCAAACTTTGTAACATCAGCAGCAAGGTTTATTTATATGCATTGTTTAGGCCTACACCTCCCCCACCTCAATCATAATATCTTAGAAAATATCATGTAAATTTATGGAATGAAATTTTTTTCCCGTTTCACATGAACAATTCATGACTCATCATCATGTGTGGCGGCACGGCGGCTGTATTTATGACATTGAGCTTCACTCTAGGCACTCCTAGACATAATTTTTAAGGGAATGTATCTCACAGAAAGGAAAGAAAGCCAACACAAAACAGTTTCTTCTTTTTTCGTAGGCTTTACCGTCATACATACATACCCGGAGCCGTCATGTTTACATTTTAGCATGAGAATGCGAACTAAAAAGAAAAAGGTTTCCTTTGAAAATGCTCCTTCAACTTTCTCATCTGACAGAAAATCTTAAACAATTCTGTTTTTCAGTGTTTATAAGAAAAGGAAAGGGCTTCATGGACAAAAATAAAAAAGAAAAGAATGGCTAGGGTGCTAATTTAGTCTTGGATGATATGAGATATCATTCTAGTAAAGTCTTTTTTTCTTTTCAAAAATGTTTGAGTTCTTTTTTATTCTTCTTTCATTTTCATACAATCTCTACGATCAGCAGTTGGCTTTCAGTAACACTACTCCTGACAGTTTTCTTTTTCTCGGAGATGCTGACTGGGCTCTTTAGTGAGCCTTCGTATTTCTCTTCCTGTTTTTTCAACTATCTTTCTCCTCGTCTCCCTCTCTGGTTCAAAAATGGTTCATGTTGTATCATAATTTTGTCTGGAGAAATTTTTACTGTATCAGCATAACCATCAGTATCAGCGTCAGAAAAAAATATAAAAAAACAGATTTGATCTTTTTAAGAGAATGTACATACCTACACACACACATTTAAGCAATAAAAACCTTATCTTGTGTTTTCCTCCCTCTCTTCCCTTTCCATCTCTGTCTTTCTTCATTCAAAGCGCATATATGAAGAAGGTTTTTGGTTCTCCAGTGGTTCCAAAACCACAATCATTTCCCTTCTTTCCTTCCTCCATTTTGATCTAAAGATAGCGCACACAAACACACTTCACGCATAAATTTTCAACGGAAACTCGTACACTCCTGGGAAAAATAGAAACTAGCTTGATCATTGGCAACTTCCTGTTCAATTTTCTCCTACATATATCCCCAAATATATACACAAAACATGTTTAATTCTCGGTGGAAGTTTTCACTTGGAAAAAATCAGAGCCCTTCAATAATGATAATAATAAACATATACCCAACCAAACAACATCTACTTTCTCCTTATTTATTGCTGTCTTTTAAACAGCTGATTTCAATGTGCTATTGACTATTTATTATGCCGCAGGTCTTCACGATTTAGAATTTCTCTTGCGCTTTCCTTGAATGATTTTTCTTAGAAAAGCAGTGAATATGTGCGGCATTGCAGCGTAAAATCTGATTCAAAGAAAGCAGCCAGCCGTTCAACGGTAAAATTTATTATGTAGACTGTTAGACATTAGACAGAGACAGTACAAAAAGAGGAAAAGTCCGTTTATTCTTTTTTTAAGCTGACCGAAAAAAGATGGAGGAAGTAAGGAAACTCAAGACAAGTTTCTCCAGCCCATTTTCCTCTTTTCCTTATCAGCATCCTTTACTACTTCCTGTGTTTTCCTTACTTGTCCTTGCACACATTTCCTAAAAGTTCGACTTGTCTGGCTCAATCCCTTGCATAGGCCCTGCACTTTGGAGTAGCTGCTTCTTATGCAACACCGCAGATAATATAAGCGGAGGATGAAATGACATCTATTTTTAGCTATTTTTCTAAAATAGGAAAAACGCTTTTCTTTGAACAAGACAATTTCTTGTAAAAAGGAAAACAAGAACAACAACAAGATGAAAGAAAGACTATATAGAAATGGCATATTTCAACTTCCCCAAGCAAAAACCCATTAAATTAAACTTCTTAAACGCGCCCGGTCTATGTAAATTTTACACTTTTCTTTGCTTATCTAGAGTGTTTTGTATCCTTCTTCGACAATTCTCCCCTTTTTCTACAATTTTTCCTGAAAATTTTCATTTATTCCCGAATCTTAAAAGCAAATTGTGAATGAAGGGTTTTATGTAAAAATGGTTTTGGGTTAATGTAAAAACAGACGTGTGAAGAAACGTCTATAATGCCGCTATCTAAAAAGGAGTTCTGTAGGATTCTAGTTTTTAGTGGTGAGATCATCTTTTTCGTCTTCGTCGTCATTTTTTCTGCCATGTCACAACAGCAGCGTCCGGATACATCTAGTTTTACATGTCAAACTAGGTATTCTGATCTGGAACAGGAAAAGGTTTCTTCCGTGGAGAAAAAAACTGTATCTATTTCTGAGTCTTATTTTGTCAAGCGTATTAAAAATTCAAACTTTAAATAAACATCACCTCACTCACGCATCACTTGTCAGAAATCGCTTACGGCAAACTACAAATACACCTTTGCGGGGGCTGCATAAAGATGTAAAAGTTTCAAAAGCGAAGCCGGCAAAAGCGGCAGAGAAAACTTAACATAGTTCCGTTCTTTTAGGGCTTTTTTTCTTTGTGAAACCGAACAAAAACTGGGTTTATTATAATGCATCATGTTTATTTCATAAGAAAATGTGATACATAAAGTAATAGTATTGTCAATTCTTCCTTACTTGAGTTCGGGTTTCCAAAAAAAGAACTTTGAAGAAAGAGTGGATTCAAATAAGTTTATAAATGCTGCTAACTTTATCAAAACAAATTTATTTTTGTATGAAAACAGTAAAAAATGACGAAAAACATACGATAAGATCTTGAACAAAACAAACATTAAAACATTATTTCTTTTACTACTTAAAGGAAAAGGAGTTGTGCGGTTCTAAATATAGGTATGGGACTAGATAGATACCATTCCCCATTACTTGATTTAATTTAATTACTAAAGTTTCTGTTTGGCTAGTGTAGTGTAGCATCGCGTGTAAAACCTCTAATTTAAACAGAATTCTCATCAATTGTTTGCGAAGGCCACGCGTACACCCATATAACTTATAAATAGCTAACGTTTTACTTAATTCGTTGAAACATACCATATTTTATACTTTGTTTATTTAGCCGGAATTCCCTTTTATCTTTAGTATTTTTCTTGCACTTCCAAAACTTTGCCTGTAATAAAAAATCCGAAACTATATGTGGAGAAATTACTGGCCTGTCTCTGGTTCCCAGGCTACACTAAAAGAAAGCCAAATGAAAATAATGATTGTTAAGAACGACTATTAATTTTATGCAGTAAATTACGAAACTATAAGTTCCATGCACGGGTACTTTACAACTGGACATTGTAATAGTTATCCTCAACTCATAGCGTTATTATTGACACTTTCCGTCTTCTCCTTTTTTATTTTCTTTGTAGAATATGATTGGAAGAATAAGAAGAAGGGCAAGCCAAGAACATAAAAACCAAATTGAGTTGGAAATAAAAGTGTGGACTACTGTCTCGGGACTCATAACGACCATCGCCAAAAGTACTTAACTATTTTCCCTTTAGTGGATATGGGCAATGGCGGTGGTAAGCGGTAATGATAATGACAATGAAACCGGAGTTGTCGGAGAGAAATTGCTTTCCATTTATCTGAAGATTGGAATGAATCGCTTTTCTTACTATTCAGCCTTCGTTTCCCCTCTCCATTCTGCACTCTTTGCCTTGCCTCTTTCTCACTCTTTCTACAGTTTTTTAGCCGCTTCCGTAATAAATTGTTAATGTACTGCATGTTCTAAAAATTACATTTAACAAAATGTTAGTTAACCAGGTATGGATTGTAAAAGAAATAAAGACAGAAACAGTATTGGGAAGATGAGGCTTCTTCCAGCTAAAGACAAAGGTGATAAAATTTGACTTATGTGGCGATTAGGCAAAGGGTATAAAACTGTATAAAAACTGTGTTCGTTCTGGCTTCATGCCTCCAGCAGCAGCATAATATGTTACTTTGGAGTGTGTAATGTAAACACGTACTAAGTTTCTCTGTCCGTTCACTTTCTTCTTTCTCTCTCACTCCATAATTTTGTACGGCTCGTTACACCCAGACCTGTTTAGTATTTTTCTACTTACGATTAGCACATCTCGTATTCGACAGAGTAGGAAAAAATCACATTAGTTAGTAATACACATCTGACACATAGTTTTATGTTAAAACACTTGCAATAAATTTCTTGAATTCAGCTGAAACAAAATTATGTTTTGATCTACATCATTAAGAACATGTGTGGGTTCTGTGCAGTGTTTACTTTATAGTGGGTCCCAGTCCCGTACGCTTATGCCTTATGCACACGAACCTATTTTACGAGTTTTCCACTACTACTAAAAATTGTCGCCTTTTTCTCAACTGAAATCGATGAAACTTTAATATCTTTCCTGATTTCGGATGAGTTGGCAGAAATGATTCAACTACTCCCCCTTTGGTTTCGTTTTTATTGGGAAAGAACAGAACATCTAGAACATCTTTGGGTTCATCTTTTCTAACAAAATCTGCAAGAGAAGTAGACTCTGGCCCATCATTATCGTCATCACCATACTTGCTTCAAAGTCACTCAACGTGAGCTTCTTGAGTTGCTGTCTTCTACCTTCATTGAGCCAAGAAACCTATCGCTCTAGAAACATTGCACGCCATATGATGATATGATTATCGTTCTCACTTCTTTTGTAGCTCATTCTAGCCAGAAAGAAAAGTAAAGGGTCAAAGAGGGTGCCAAACTTTGCTTAAAACGTGTCGATAAAAGATGCTATGATTATGTAAGTTGAGTGCAGATATTATTCCAAAAAGAATCAATAAATACGCCGTTTTCACTTTCAAATAGAAATGTTGTGTGAGGGAACATTTGTATGCGAATCCTGCAATAGATCTACGAATTTGTCAAATGTTGCAGGTTGTAAAATTATTGAATTTTTGTCGATTCGCAGTTCTTGTATGAGCTTAAGTACCTTACGGTTTGTTACTAATGAAAGAGGTCTTGGACTCCATCTAATAACTTTCGCTCATGGTTTGAACTCCCATTGATTATAGTTTCAAATTTGAAAATAGCTGGTTTCTTTGAAAAGCATGTGGCTATATTTAAATTCTATAATAATTTTGCAGTCGGAATTTGATTTTGGCTCACATATCAACGGCTATACAATATTTTAAAACTTGGTCAGTGTTTTGGTATCGACAATACTGTAAAAACACATCATTCTTTCATAGATCATTATTTTTGCTAAATTGACAAGACGGGTTGCATGTTGCACTGTTTAAAGTAGTTTTTCTAATTTAAGCTTGAGTGAGTCCTTCATGCACCCAATTTTTGAAATAAATGAATAGATAGAATTCTACTTGATTTTTATGGCGTAACTTTTGTCTTACTCTGTGTCTAAGTGGCTTCTTCAATCTTTGCCAAAATACTTTGCTAATTAGCATCCACAACAACAGCCCAGACTATGACAACTATCTACCCTTTTTTATTTTGTAAGTAGTTTATTATAGCAGAGTTTTGCATGAGCTTTTTATTTCTTCTTTTCTTTTTTATTTACTAACAAATATTATTGGGCTACAGGGACGCTGCATCATTTATCAAAACCAACGAAAAAGAAGTGGTTGTGTAGTACCTTTTCTGAGAGCTCTTAACGAGCACAAGCCCAAGAATTGTAAAATAATAATTGTATAACGCTTTTTTCGAAAGTTGAATGAGTTAAACGCTTACAGTGACATGAGTTTCACTAACCCTTAACATAATATACAAGTATAGGTTTTAAATTGACTTCAGGAATAATCCACTTGAAAAGACGTTTCTAAAATCTCATTTGACTTAATTGATTGCTGAAATTTCAATAGAACTTGAGCGTACAACGAAAAATCGCGAATTAGTTTTTCTTTGTATTATTTTGTGGCTGATTTAAGAAATACACTTTTGAATCTACTAAATCATATTCAAAGGAGAGACGGTTTTAATTGGAATTACAACAAATGGTTGAAGCGGAGACCACTGCATTAATTACTCTTGCTCCCCTTTTTCCTACTCCCCTTCCTCCGCGTAATCTCGAGAAAAAGAAAAGTCTTTCGCTCAAGTTCACATCTTTAGAGGAATGTATGGAAATGAAATGAATGACTGTTTCTTCTTTAGAAATTGAAATGGTTTCTCAAAGTCTATTTATTGCTTCATTATCTCGTCTGTCCCAGCTAAAACCTAAAAACTGAAGAATAAAACTGAAGGAACCTTGCATTTAGAAAATTTCTCTATAAGCTCTTAAGTGTTTCCTAGTAAAACCGAGTGTATAGCAAAGTTTAAAAACTTTCACGAGAGATTTTATCACGTTGCTTAAAATTTTATCAAAAAGATTCAATACTGTTCTGTCGGACATGAGAAATTCTAATGAAGGCATTGTCAAATTGCTTTACCGCGTACCTTGTCTGTCTATATTTTTAAAAGTGTATAAAAACATGAACGACACTTTCAAACAAAAACAAAAAAAGTATTCCTGGTATCTTCCTGTCTTCACTCTGTCAACAAATTTCTCATTCCTCTAAAGGAGTCTTTGGGGAAAATGAGTATGATTACAATAGAAAATTGATTACTCTTACTTTAGTAATCCTTCCCCTTCCCAACAAAAACTCAAGTCAGCTTCTTTAAATGTTTTTGTTGTTGCCGTCGTCAATAGAATTCTTACGAACTTTTTGTTGAAGAAAATTTGATCCTGCTACTATTAATGCTGCTACAGGGCAATTACTATATTCCCCTTGTTTCGTTTTTCTCCGTTTTATACGCGCTTATAGTACTCTTAGCTATTAAGATTTGGTTAAATACATTAAATCTCAGTTGGTATTTTCATTCCAGTTTGACAAAATACTGGTAGCAAGGAGGGAATTCAAGAAGGAAGTAGTAGTTTATGTAATGGAAAAAAGTTTAAAAGCTATTTTAATGTAAAAAGACATGCCGCATTCTTATCAGCATTGTAAGTTGCTCTATTATCACTGACAACGCCAAACCAAGTTACTCATTCTCGGTTTTAATTTTTCTGAAAGCATTATTAGTCGGCAGAGAACTCAGTGTGGTGCTAATTATTGTTTGCTATTTTGACATTATTTTCTGGTGTTTAAAAACACAATTTTTGCTTTTACAATTTCTTGTCAAAAAATTGAAATTGACATAATATGGATAAGCTCAAAACCAAACATGGATATAAAATCATTTGTATTATCATTCTATCAAATTCTATATTCCCAAAATATTATGAGCCATGTTTTAAAATGCATAAAACTGGACATTTAAAGCTGACACGAATTAAACTAACATAAAAACGAGTACATTGGCATTTCATGTTGCAAGACATTTTTAAATCTACAGATTTTAATTGTAGATAATGATTCCTGCTACTTTTGCTACTATGTTTCAACGTTTTTAAACATTGGCGACATGCGTTCTAAAACCACAGACTGAGACATTTTTGCGTGATGATTTAATTGTTTGTATAGTTATATCACCACTTCTTATTACAACATAATTGGTAATGACAATATATTTCTCAGTCAAAATCATAAATACCTATACACTTCACAGTTAAATAAATATTTTGAAGAAAAGTTACAGACATAGTAGTTGTGTAACTAGCGTAAAGTAGGAGCAATAATAAAATAAGATCTTTTATTACAGTGGTTAATCCTTTTACAATGACTTGTCGGTCCAGTCAAGATTGCATCATCGCATCTTAGTCATCCTATTCACTGTTACATAGCTGCTGAATGCATAACTGTCTTAATAAGGCTTAGACAGCGCTTAGACCCATATAAAAGTATAACAATAATAAAATACTGAGAGAGCTTAATTTTGTAATTATTTTTGTATGAGGGACTACAGTTAAAGAAGGGAAAGAAGAACAAGGAGGGGAAGTAAAGACAAGGAAGAATGAGACATTACAAGAGAATGCGAAATTTTCGTAGTTTCAAAAGGATCTTGATAACAAGAAATTACCCCGTTGGAAAAGCAATTTTTCTTATAATTAGTCAAAAAGTGGAAGAGTTTGTGAGGGCTTAAGAAGCAAACCATAATGGTGCAAAGTGCCAAATGTAGTTTGTCTACCCAACTGTGCTTTTATTTCCCCTCTGGAGAAAACCATGTTTTGCTAGTGGGC
>JAHZNK010001214.1:0-11507 GCA_027744615.1 Lepidocyrtus cf. nigrosetosus NNG-2020 | reverse complement strand
CTTTTTAGATACCAAAATTATTAGACAATTAACTTTGATTTTTTAACAAATTGGATGGCATCTTATAGCTTAAAATTTCCTCTTTTAAATGGTATATCATTTGTTACAAACGGATTGAAAATTGCCAAACTAAGATCAAAACAAAAAGGGTCAAAATTAAGTAAACAAGCCTCGTACAATATTTGGAATAGAACTTATTAAGCGGACTGAATGGAAGGCGATCTGCCTTGACTTTAGTGTCTTGCTACAGCAAAATATTTTAACTGGCTGGATTGCTTTACTACGCATGACATTTCTTTATAAAACTACGTCGTATTATCATCTGGTAATTGCACTTTTCTTCTTTCTTTTAGTATTATATAAACAATCAAACTCATTTCGAAAATTGCATTCAAAGTTCCCCTGCTCAATGCTGCAAGCTCAATGTTTCCCTGAATTGCTCTGGGTGGAGTAAAAACGAAAAAATTACAATATGCAATTTTGAATTAAAAATGAGCGAATGAGAAGAAAATCGTTGAACATTTCTTATGTCTTTTCTGCTTGCGCTGTGTTGCAATCCAGTTTTTAGATTGAAGGAGAGATTCATAGCATTTAAAAAACAATCTAGTAACTTTGTAAACTTGTTCGAAGTACCTTAATTTAAGATTACTTCGTGATTAATACAAATCAAATTACGACTTTACCGCGTCACACAAGAAAATAATCCGCTCTTATTCCAAGATCACGGTCTGGTTGATTTTACCTTGTCAAGAAACAGAGTGACACTTCTGTTTGATTCCCTTGAAATTCCCAGTATATTTCGTTCAGTTTAAATTCGCCGTATTTTTAAATATTTAAGGTTTACTTTGGGAGTACAACAGTAAAAACAGTGGTAGGAAGATCGAAAATTAACTAGATTTTTTGTTCAAAATAAGCAGTAAAATAATTTTATATTATTTATGATGTTTTATTGAGCTTTTACTGATGGAAAAAAGCTTTTTTACTTTGTAAAATGAAGTCGTTCCCTTTTTATATGGCTTATGTCCATTGTCATGTCCTACTCCGCAGATGTGTGGTTGCAGATTTCGAAAAGCTTTTCTTATTGCTCATTATTATTTACCATTCATTTTTGTGAATGGGGCAGCGCATGTTGTAATCTTGCTTATTCCATTGAAAAATTGTTGCTCACATAGTAAAACTAAATTATCTACAAAATTGGTCAGCGTGAAAAGTGTTTTGTGGCAAAATGAAAAGAACTAGCCAAGACCATCTTGTTCTTATATTTTGATTCTTTTAACTTTAGCCACTTTTGTAGGCTCTTGCAAATTACATTTTTGAAATGCCCTTTTCATAATACCTAGGTAAAATTAATTTTATGTAATATTTAACAAGTTGCTACTGTTTGATTTTACTGACCGTCTTATCTTTGCAATTACTGTATAATATAATTTCTGTATTCTTCAGCGGGTTTGAAGTTTAGAAAAATATCACAAGCTTGTTAATATATGATATCCAACTTTTTTCTACTTGAATGAATAAATGAGCTTACCTCTGATTGCAGATGCGTTTTCAAGAAATTAATAAAGCCACTTTGAGTAAAATAAAGTGAAATCAATTCAATTGTAGTCTAGTATTCGCATTTTAGAGGATTAAAAGTTTTTGGTTTAGTTTTGCAATAGAGTGATTTTCTCTTTATAAAAACTCGTAGTTGGAAAGAAAGTATAACTAAATGCAGATTTTATGTTTAAATTCTAGATTTCGTTGTAAACAATCGAAAAATGTACTGGTACCCCCTCCAGGGAAATTTAAAAAGCAAAAAATCGGCTTTGTGAGCAACGTCCTCTTTTGGAGACCTTCTTTTGAAAAGATTTTTATGAAAGATTCGCATCTACACGAGAAAGTGATCTATTGTAGCACTTTTGACTATCTTGAATGAGTTTTAAATCACTTGAAGATAAAGGTTAACAAATTGACAATATTACTTTTTTTACTAATGACATTTCCCAAACTTTAATTAACCTTACTTCTTGTTAAGCTTGAAACATAAAAAATAATTTTAACGTCATATCAATGTGTTTACATTTAAATTTACTTTTAAATTAAATTTTAAGGTTCCTTTTAGATAATTTATTGCATCCCTGATATAATAATTTGCGTTTAACTGCACTCCTCATCACCTTTGAAAAATCTATACAAATATTAGCTCTGTATACACTCCAAAAAATGTTTTTCCGCAAGTCGAATAAGAGAATTATGAAAATGACCAGATAATATGAAACAATCGACGGAAAACAAAACTGTACGTACTCGGCAAGACACTATTTCCTGATATCTTTTAAAACGTGTGAAATCTAAAGGGTTGTTTCTGAAACAGGATTTTTCAATAGTTTTGCATTTCTATTCCTTTGTATTTCTAGAATTGCGTAAGCGGTAAACAATTGTAATGAGAAAAGAAATGGATGCAGTTTGTCTTGTAAATGAGATCCAAATCCTGAACGAGATTGCTTCTCCTTTTCTTGGAACTTTCTTTGTCTTTTGGTAAAAGAAAGGTATTCGATGAAAATGAAATGTTTGGGGAAAAGGTTTTGCACTTAAATGGAGAGAAAAAAGATGCGGAAATGGTTCTTTTCTTGTTTTTATTGTCTTCATAATTATTTTAAAAACTCCGAACGTAGCTACCTGGCAATGCCAGGCTGGCATTTTGCTACGGCTAAATTTTTAACCTGCTGGATTGCTTTTGGAACATTTGGAGTTTTCTTTTTTGTTGCGCATCATCATCTAGTAACTGCACTTTTCTCCTATTTCTTCATTTATCACAATGAATAAACAATCAAACTCATTTCGGAGACGGTTATTATCCGCCCAGAAATAGCTCTTGTGTGAGTAAAACCTTTGGCTTTAATTTTAAACCAAGGAAAACTGAGGGAAGAAAATTGCAAAATGGAGGAAAATTAGAACGTGATAAATAAAAAGGACAGGCTGGCTGCTGTTGCATTATCAAATTATTCATTTTGCAAATCAAAAACAAGAAAATAACTTAAAACCATGCGTTTTGTCATTTTGAGTTTCTTTTCAATTTGTTTTCTCAAAGTTGAGAGTGGCAACATGACTTACCTGTTCATATGACAAAATGTAATTTTTTAAATAAAAGAACTGGCGTTATTGGAAAAAATACGATTGTTACAATATAATTATCACAACCTGACTAATTTTATTTCTTTCACGTGCAAAATTTCCAAATCGTGCTTTCCCAGTGTTTTCCGTTTTTAAATTATCGCTTTTCTTTAAATTAATATTTACTCTGAGAATAAAAACCAAAAAAGACAATAGTTTTTACTAGCTCGAAGAGCTAGTCTTGATATCGGTATGTTAGTCTGTCTCTCTGTCTGTCCGTTTCCACGAAAACTCAAAAATGCCTCAACGGATTGTAACCAAAATTGGCAAAGTGGTAGAATGAAACCTCGTGGTTTACTGTATAGTTTTTGAGGAATTNGTCTGTCCGTTTCCACGAAAACTCAAAAATGCCTCAACGGATTGTAACCAAAATTGGCAAAGTGGTAGAATGAAACCTCGTGGTTTACTGTATAGTTTTTGATGAATTATGCTTCAACGGTTTGGCTGTTACGAATGAAAGTTTGCACAAAGGTGGGCATTTTCATTGAGCGTTATGCATTAAAACCTTTATAAATGAAAGGTTGGTAAAGCTATTGGAGTTAAACTTTTACAGTTTTATAACTGTGGCTGAAACTACATAGTTTTTAGCTTTTTTGACCAAACGGTTACAACTGTGGAAGTGACCGTTATAAAATGTCAAATTGGAACCTATAGCATGTAGCATATCATTCGAACGGTAACAACTAGCAGACAAAGAATATGCAAATATTTTTGCAAATTTGCAAACGGTTTTTGCAAAAAATTTGCATATTTAGAAAAAATTATGTAGCATTAAAGTATTGTTGGATTCAATGTAGAAGACCAAAAGTAGTATAATTTTGCATGCAATTTTATTTTGCAATCTTTGAGCTAGTATCTAAGCAGGCTTGCGGCCTTTTATTAACACTTTAAAAATATGAGTAAAATAATTTTATGATTTATACATTACGTTAAAATGAGCTTTTACTGAGAGAAAATAGCTTTTTACTTCTATATGAGGTCATCTCATTTTTATGAAATTAAAAACTATGTCTATGGAACAACTGCTCATGTTTATTGTGAAAAGTGAATTATTATGTCTCGTCGGTAATTTACTCAATTTACGTTAACTTTAAAGTTATTGCTAGTAGGTATGTTTTGCTTTTTCCATTGAAGAATTGTTGCAGTAATCGCGAAAGAAATGTCTATGGAATCGATGCATCTGTATTCAATACGTAATGGCACGGTTTTTGTACTTTTTAACGGGTTGAAAGTTATAAAAAATGTCACGGGCTTCATCATTGGCTATCTCTGAATACACATTTCCTTTTTCTGTTTAGGAACTTCCTTATAATCGTAAATCCTGTTCCAGCAATACCATAAAACGTTTCTGAGTCAAATGGTGTACTTCAATGAAAGCCCAGCATTTTGATTTTTAGATGATTTAAGCTTTTTTTGCTGAGGTTTTGCAATAAAGTGCTTTTCTTTCTTTAAAAACGCTTGGATAAAATAAAGTAAAATTGACTTTGGTGCAGAATTTCTATCTATTAGAAGTCTAAGTTTCATAAAACAGAGCGAGAAATGATCTGAAACTTTCTTTAGAGACCTGTAAAAAGAAATAAGTCGCTTTTGAGCATTTCTTTCTGTTGAGTTTCTTTGGTAAAGCCGTCAAATAAGAGTTGCATCGAAAGCAAAAAGGGACACTGTTGAACACTTACGAGTAAAAGTCAAACCCAAATGAATAAGATTCAACAGTTGTACAGCTCAAAAAGGTTTAAAATCTAGTAAAACGCAAGGTTTTATTATCATTCATCGTAAAGAAAATTTTGAATCTAATTTCTTCCGCGTCTACAACATTCTTGTCATCTTGCTAACTCTTAATGTTGAATACTTACACTTGATATTATCATATGACCTGGTTGACTTCGTTTTATGTTTTGCTTAAGATTTGAAAAACCAGTTCAAAGCCGCATTTTATTTATTTTCAACCTTACAACTTTACAATATGACAGATCAAAAAATCTACTTCAGGCTTTAAATTTTGAGCTTTTCCTTACGTAATTCAATACAAGCCATATAAAATAAAAAGAAATCGTGGAAGTGTTTACGGTTTTGTACAAGACCACAGCCATACTCAAGCAAGAGCATTACAGCAAATTTTGTTTCCTCCTGTTCTCCCAAACTTACAAACTTTCCTTCATTCGACCACAATTGCGTCCTACAGCACTCTCCTCTTCCTTTAAAAATTCGTTAGAAATATTAGCTCTAAAATGTCTTTCCACACGCCGACTACGAGAATTAAAGAGAACAAAGTAAAATATGAGACAATCGGAAACAAAAACTTTATGTGCTCAACAAGATTGTTTGCTAATGTTTGAAACGTGTGAAAAACAATGTTGTCTGTAAAAGTGAATTTTCCACGTATTTTTTCCTTTTGAATTGTACAATTCTTTAAACAGAAAACAAATACCGGGAAAGAGAAAGGATGCATTTTGTCTTGTAAATGAAATCTAAATCCTTAACGATCTTCTTTTTCCTTTTTTGGATTTTTCTTCGTTGTTTTAAGCAGAACCGTTATCGAATGGGAATAAATTGTTATAAAAACCATTAGAAGTACAGGATATCTAACTTTATTTAAGGATTTTGTGTTCAAATGCATCTGATTATGTTAATTAGCGTGCTACATCTAAATTTTGTAACCGGATGCATTGCTTTACAATTTATTTCAAATTTCTTTATCAAATTGCTGCGCAGTATCAATCAGTTATTGCACGTTTCTCCTTTTCCTCCATTTAGCACGATAAACAATCTAATTGACTTCAGAAACTTTGAAAGTTGAAAATTTTTAAATCACCCCTAAAATCGCTCACGTAAGTAAATTAAAAACCTAACTATTTATTTTTAAAAAAAAAATGCTGGTCAAACACCTTTTTAAAATTTGCATTTTTATTCTCACTACTTATTCACGGTTAGATAAATTTTATGTTTCTTACGTGCAAGAGAATACTTGTTTGGCTCCCTTGAAAATCCCAGTGTATTTCTTTCGGTTGGAATTGTCACCATGGCTTCTAATCAATAAGTTTTACATATTTAATGTGAATAAAACCGAAAAAACTAATATTGACTAAAAAACTATATTGTAAATTGAAATCAAAATGGATTTTATACTTTAAAAAACGAAACAATAATTTATGATGTACGAATTACGTTGTAGTCGGCTTTTTATTGAGGGAAAGTAGCTTTTTTACTTTGCAAAATGAGGTTATTCCATTTTTATGTGGTTCACGTTCATTATTATGGCTTTCTCGACGGATGTCTTGTTGTTAGGTACGGAAAGGCTTATACTTGGGTTCTTTTAACTTTAAAAGCTTTTGGAGATGACTTTTGTGCATTATGTTTTTGAAATGTTGTTTCCATAATACAACTCATATTATTATTTTTTTATCAAATTGTCAGGGTTAGAAAGACATTGAAAGAAACTCATCTGTGCTAGATTAGTAATAAAATATTTTCTATATTGTTTAGTGGGATTAAAGCTTAAACAATTATCACAAGTCCGTCAATTTAAAATATATCAAACTTTTTCTTCTTTCTAAGCACTTAAAATGATTGTGAACACTTATTCTTTTCCACACGCAGGAAACACTTGAAAAACATGCGTTTTTTTCTTTCGACATTTTGAATTGCTCTGCAATTTGTTTTCTCAAAGTTGAGAGATTCGAAGACGTTGCACCTGTCCAAAATACTAAATGTGATTTTTTAAAATAAAAGTATTGTCGTTTTTTGAAACTAATACGCATTGTTACAATAAAATGATCAAAACCTGACTAATTTTATTTCTTTCACGTGCAAAATTTCCAAATCGTACTTTCCCAGTGTTTTCCGTTTTCAAATTATCGCTTTTGTTTAAATTAATAATATTTACTCTAAAACTAAAACCAAAAAATGGGCTGTAAATGACAATAGTTTTTAACACTTTAAAAATATGAGTAAAATAATTTTATGATTTATACATTACGTTAAAATGAGCTTTTACTGTAGGAAAAAAGCTTTTTTGTAAAATGAGGTCACATTATAATGAGGTTCATGTTCATTTTTATAACTATCTACGTCTATGGAACTGCAGATGTTTCCTTTGAAAAGTGAATTAGTACGGCTTGTCGGTAATTTACTCAATTTTTATCGAATTTAAAGCTATTGCTTCTGTACTAGGAGTGTTTTGGTTTTTTTCATTGAAGAATAGTAGCAGTTATCGCAAAACAAAACGAGCCTGAAGAAGATTTATCTCTATTTATACGCAATAACACAATTTCTGCACTTTTTAACGGTTTGAAAGTCATAAAAATATCACGAGCTTTATCACTGGCCTTCTCTCAATACGTATTTCCTTTTTCTGTTTAGGAGGTTACTTATAATCGTAAATCCAGTTCCAGCAGTGCCATGAAAGGTTTCTGAATGAAATGAAGTGATTCTTATAAAGTCCAGTATGTTGCTTTTTAGATATTTTGAACTTTTTTGCTGTGGTTTTGCAATAACGTGCTTTTCTATCTATAAAAAGGCGTGGGTGGAGTAAATTAAAATAGACTTTAGTGTACAATTCACACTTGTTTAAAGTCTGGGTTTCATAAAATAGAAGAGAGAAATGACCTGAAACTTCGTTCAGGGACTTATAAAACCAAATATATAGCTTTTGTGAGAGTTTCTATCTGTTGGTGACCATTTTTGGTAAAGCTGTCAAGGAAGAGTTGCATCGAAAGCCAAAAGGGACACAATTGAACCCTTTCCACTAAAAGTCGAACCCAAATGCATAAATTTGAAAACTTGTACAGCTCGAAAAGGTTTTAACCAAAATGCCATTTCTACTATCACATCTGCTAAATAGATCTTTTTCTGACTTGCTGAATAAACACAAAAGTTATGTGCTCCTGAAGCTTTCTCGGGAATTTGCATTTAAAAGGACACCAGCATATTTTAAAATAAATTACAAAAGTGACATTTACCAAAGAAAATTGATCGAGAATGTGCTTAACTTTAAGCGCATTATATAGCCTACTGACCAGCTAGAAAGATTGACGTAATATCTCAATAAACTTTTACCTTTCACTTGCGTTGCATGACTTTTTCTCCCCGGTCAATTTAAAAACTTTTTCATTCTCTTATCTCATAAAATTAAACGAAAGCTATCGATTTGAATCGATTTTTGCTAATGTTCTATTTAAATTATACTTTGTGTAGTGCAAGGGAGATCCAAAATAGTAACTTTCCATTCATTTTCTCATGCTGGGATCTAATTTGTAAAATAATTACCTGTGCCATTCCAAAATTGCTTTCCGCCTATATAAAAGCAAAAGTTACGTCATCTTAATGTTCAACAATCCAGTCACCTTTTTATGTAAAGCTTTATTAGAACTTATGCAATATTTAGGTAAAAGGAAAATATGTGAATTTAAGCAGTTTAATTTGCAATTTAAGGATAAATATATGAGAGTTTAGGGTATATATAAACACAAATCTTTCATTATGTTTTAAAAATTAAAATGAAGAATTATTATCTGCGTCGTCATTCTGCTTTCTGAAGGGCCATTTTCTAAAAAAAAAGCCTGGAAATTATGAATTTAGAATGGAATCTTTTCCGGCTTATTTCAGAAAGATAATGAAAATGAAAAAAGTTAACCTTTCTTTTACTTTCACCGTTGCGTCTTGACAGACTTGCACTTCGCGGCAATCATCCTGAACTGCTCTCTTTTGAGCTGAATAATAATGAAAATAAGTGCGACGGTGATGAGCCATTGTAAAACTTTATGAAGTCTCCAACGACTTTTTCCCTCGCAATAAAAATAGGCAACTGGTGCAGTTACTGACTCCGCTTCGTAATCGCTTTTCACTTTGGCGTGTCCTTCATTTGATGTTGCGTTCTTTAATTCAAGGTTTGCTCAACGGAACAGGAGGGCTTCTGTTGTTGACGCATTTAATAAAAAGAAAGGAAATTATTCAAAATGACTTTTATTAATAAAGAAGGAAATCAAAAGAAAATGTGTTTCATTTTGAGCCTTCGTTGTTCTTGCGTTTAATCTAAAACTTTAAATATATCTTGTCTGCTCCTAACACAGTGGTTATGTTTGAATTATACATATACGCT
This sequence comes from Lepidocyrtus cf. nigrosetosus NNG-2020, assembly GCA_027744615.1. Taxonomy (NCBI): domain Eukaryota; kingdom Metazoa; phylum Arthropoda; class Collembola; order Entomobryomorpha; family Entomobryidae; genus Lepidocyrtus; species Lepidocyrtus cf. nigrosetosus NNG-2020. The sequence continues at coordinate 2,257 of JAHZNK010001214.1, read as the reverse complement.
TTTTCAATTTTTCTATTTATTTATTTGTTAAAGAGATTTGAGATTTGCAAAGTACCTTAGAATTTTAGAAACTGGCATGCAATGAATACAAATTAATATAAGTTTATTTATGGTTAGCTACTAATCAGTGAAAGTCATTGCAGTTTTTGATACATTAACCGTATTTTGCAAGTTTAACCCACAGGTATGTTTGGAATTTGGATTCAAACTCATCAGTTTAAATTACTGCAATTTTTAAGACCCGAAATAAAATTCCTGCATAATAGTGATCATAAGTGAATAAGATATCAAGTTGTTTTGCAAGTTTAAATATACAGCGGCAATGCATCAATTTGTCTAAATATCCTACGTTTAAAACTTTGCTAAAAAATGTAAGAAGTAACTAACAAGTGATGTACGGCATAAATTTAATAGAGCAAAAAATGAAATGACTGATTTGTTATCCTGTTATCCCGAGGTTGACAAGTACACGTTGATGAATAATTTAAATAAAAACACTATTGTGTCATTTAAACTTACGATAATGTTGTCTGGGCCATAAACAAGTTTTATTTGAATTTCCTTTTCCCGTATGTAAAACACTGACACGTTTTTGCAGTAATTGCAATTTACGATTTTTTCTTTCCAAAAAAGGTGTAGCCTAGTCAAAACCAATTTATATTAGTGGAACTGACGTGTTTCGTAAGTCAAAATAAATGTCAGTTTTGATTACTTTGTTTATTGAGTGTCCTTGTTTATTCAAGAATTCTTTTCCATTCAATATTTGAATGAAAATATTTTCCTCTTAGACAATAGACGAGAATAGTAAGTAAAAACGACAAATTTCCTGTTTTTATGTATTTTGTAACGGCAGCAGGGAATTAATTACTTAAAACCGGACAAAATGAGTCCCCAATTGCCAAAAGCAAGCTATGCAATGAAAGTTCCAATCTGTCAACTTCTAAGCTCTTCTCCTGTGGTTTTTTGCATGACGGTGATGAACGATGAATAAAAAGAAAAACTGGAAAAATTACTTTCCAGTAAACCGTGGGAAGTCTGTTCTAAAAATTGTTAGTTAATCATTCATGCGTGTTACCTGTTATGTAATATTTATTGGGAATATAATGCAATCCAGCATTTTAATTTGAATGATAATTTTCTTATTTATATTGATTTAACAACGACAATCATACAACTTACACATCTAATTATCAAATTTATGCTGCTAATTATCTGATAATTATTGTCGCATAAGTAGAACTGCATGAGTGCAAAATATTATTGTCCAAGGTTACTTAAATTCGGTAACAATTTTAGCATTTTGTCTCGTTGAAAATGATAGGTTATGCGTTTTCTTCATTGTCTTCCTAAAGGATAAACAAAATAGGGAAGATTCCATGTGTCACTGCATTTGTAAACTCAATAGCTTGCTATTGAATTCTGCAGTAGGAACTTTAGGAATATATAAGAATAAAAAGTACAATCTGGTTTTTAATATCACAACGACGTTAGATTTACTATTTAAAGTATGAAAATAGTATTTGGCAGATCCAATGTTGATAAATACCTTACATCTCCTAAAATTACCAATTTATGACATGCTTATTGTAATAAAAATATAATACTTTTGTCAATCGGATGATATCATGCTCACAGTCAAGTTTGTTTGAAAACCATTGAATGATTTGGTTGACGGAGAAATATATTTGACTACTGTTTACATTTGGTTTGCACGTGTAAAAGACAAGAATTTATATGCACTAGCTTTTAAAATGACGCAATCGCATTGAGAAAACAAAAATAGAATCCTGAATAAAGCCAGGCGCTGAGATCAAAATTAAAAATGATTTCCTGTTGTACAAATAATACAAAACGAACAAAAATTTCATCATTTTGCCCCTAATTGCTAAAAGCAAATTATGCAATAAGCAAAACAAGAATTTATTTAAAGTTTGTATTCGTATAACCGCAAAATAGAAACCCTTGTTCGGTATAGATCTATTTGTTACATTTATGCTGTTATAAATCTGGTAATTATCGTCGCAAAAGTGAGACCGAACGAGAAAAAAGTATTAATATCCAAGTTCATCTTAAGTCGGTAACAATTTTAGCATTTTTTGTGTTGAAAATAAATCTTTGCATGGTTTTCTTTTGTGAAATATAATGCCCTTTTAAGTTAGGTTTTATCTACCGAGATAGTTTAAAAGTTAAAGGGAGATATAAAAAATGAAAACTGCTGTCTGATCTTTTTGATCACGACGTCGTTAGTTTTACGATT
>JAHZNK010001213.1:0-14560 GCA_027744615.1 Lepidocyrtus cf. nigrosetosus NNG-2020 | reverse complement strand
ATCTTATGAGCTTTCTTCATGTGGTTTTTAAGCCATTCAGATCCTTTGTACGATTTGTCACATTTTTGACATTTGAAGGGCTTGTCTGCGTCTTTCCCTTTTAAAGAGTTTGAAGAGCGTTTCCCCTTGGAGGACGTAGACGGCTCTGCTGAAGGGTCAAATGAAGGGTCATCATCACTAAGGTCATTTCTCTTATCGCCAAAGTTATTCTTTAAAAAAACAAAAAAACATGATGTTGGATTAGTCAAAAACGTAGAAGTCTTGCTAAGTAATAACAGCTTATTTGAAAAATTAGTCGTAAGAAACGTTACCAGAAATACGCAAACCTCAGAGTCACTTGACGCATCGTCATCTTCATCGCTGGTTTCCAACCGCTTCCTTTCCAAATTGGCTTTGTAGTCTTTGCAACTGCGGAGGTGACTTTTCCGTTCCAACGAGTTAGGGAATTTCTTTCCACAATTGGCACATTTCAAAGGTTTCTTATTCCTAGACTCCTGCTCCTTCCGATTTGATGATGACGGACTGGAATCATCATCTCCACTAGAGGGTGGGTCCCGCGGTTTGATTCCTGGCCGTGGTCTTTGCCCTGTCTTGGATTTAGACGCATTCTGAAAGCCAAATATATGCTCAATTATTTCAAAAAACAGAGGATGACAAAATTATAAAGAACCGAAATTGTTTAAATATAGAATAATAATTACAAAAATGCAAAATCATTACCGAACCACGCGCCTTATCATCCGTTTTCTTCCCTTTACAGTTCATCTTGTGGATATCACGTTCCTCTTTGTGGTCGAAAGGAGCACCACACTTTTGGCATTTAAATTTAATCCGTTTCTGCTTCATTTTATTCAAATTCCTTGCTTAATCAACTTCTTAGCCCTCTTAAATGTTTAAAACTTCCTTTTATTTAAAACTCTCCTTCCTGGTTTTACTAATTTTAAAGGCTCAACTTTAGAATCACTTTAAAACAAAAAGAAAACACCTGTTCATCTCCTTATATAAAAGAGACATTAAATAATACCACTGAGAAGCAAAATAATTTCAAATTTCCAGACTTAATCTCAATTAAAATTTTAATTAAATTTAGCAAAAAACTGCCGTCCGACTTCAATTGCAATTGAATTACTCTCCTCTTCAAAGCCTCTCATCTCTCATCATCCTTTCCATCTTCTATTCGGCTCGTCTCGAGAGTGAATCTTGTATGGACATGTTCTGGTGCCTTCTGGAAGGTTCTTGACGAACTCTGAATTACCTCTGTACAATTCAAACTTACCGCGTTTTCCCAAATTTTGCCTTGCCAAAGAGTATTCTCTATGAATTGAACAAAGCGAAACGGAGCTCCTATTGTTTGCCTGTTCTTGGAAAAGCTTTTACACAGGATTGCTTTGCTCTTTGCAGGTCGGGCGGTGCACATGTTTAGAACAAGGTGGCGCTGGCTGACCTCACTAAATGACCCACCATCAAAAATGTAACTCTTTGACACAATATAAAATTTTATTTAAAAATAAAAGGTTTCTTTAGTTTACCTAATAGTAAACCTAAACATTAGCATCTCATTTTAGCCCAATAATTAAAGTTTTTAGAAGATTGATGATTGAGCCATCCCCAAAGTGTTCCGGTGCTCACAGACCGGATATGATGGAGTTGCTGTACAAGACAAGCAGGAAAAGCTTATAAGCCCCAAGAATTGCTCTAATTATTTACCTGAATTTTTATATATTTTTTTAGGTTTTACCCTTAATTTCTTTTTGATTGGGAATTTATGACGGCAGTGATGAAGAAACATGTTACAAGAAATTAAAATAAATATTACTGACTGGTTTTGACCTTGGATAACACTTACTACCCTTTTCGTTTAGTTGAATCTGACCTTATTAATTATACATCTACTACTATAAAAGATGAGGATACAAACTGAAAAAATCATTCGAAATAAAATTGTTTGATTTTTGAAACTGGTTTTATTTTCCTTTCAACATTACATTTTAAAAATTGCATTAAAACTTACAAACTAGTGAATCTGGAACAGGATGCATTGGATTTTTTAATGTTTATAAACCGTAAGTTGGCTAACTTAATATTATAATGAAGTCTTTTTACCTGAAGTTGTAATTGACACAAGCCAGCCTATAATCCGTATAAGGGACGGGATTTAAAAACCAACCAAACTTCGTCTCTTTTCATTAAACTACGCTTTCATTTATCTTAATTGCAATGAGATATATTAGCATTAGCAAAAGGGAATTAGACTGGGAAATTTGAGAAAACCTGACTGATTAACATTAGAACACAAGATCCACGAACAAGATATTATGCTAAAAGGTTTTGTATTAAGTTTTAAACTTTTAAAGAATATTTGAGCATTTATGACAAACTATCGATCTTTTTTATTTCTTTGGAATCGGCGCATTATTAATTGTGACACGAACGTGTGCTTGGCATTTCCATAATAAAAACATTCAATTTTCAATTAATTTTGAGTTTTACATGCTTATTCACAAGAATTCTAAAGCTATTAGCTTTAGGGTCAACCCTATTTGCATATATGCTTCTGTCTTATAACCCTGCCTGTATTAAAGAAGTTGTCAGATTGAAAAGAAAACTCGGACGGATTGACATGACAAGCGTTTATTTCGGACATAAACAGCAAACAATTCATTTTCATTTGTCACCTTCATAATAAATACTTTGTTTATTCCTAAATAAATTTATTTAATAAAGAACGCTTGATCTTAATTTTTTTAAATATTGCGCATGCATTTCCTTATTAGCACGTGTTAAAAATCTAACTAATTTTTTTTATTAAATTTTATTTTTACTCACTGTTACCAAAGAGTTGAATGAATTTATCCATGTTTGGATATCCCGTCAATGAATTATGTCCTCCTTCGTGTTAAACCCAGCCACAGGGGCTGTACGCAAAACCCATGTAAATCGATATGATAAACCTTTGAAAAAACGTCTCACACTGGAAGAAAATCCCATACCCGAACGTAATCAACATGAGACATTTCCACTAGAATTAGTTCCAAGTCTCGTGCGTAATTACATTCGTGCAATCCAATTATTATAAATATCCCATGAAAATAAAACTTTTTATGAGTAATATATTGACCTTTAATAGCTTTCCGATTGCAAAAAGCGTGTGCACAAGAAAATTTGGCTGCCCTTGCAATTATTACAAATTAGAATGCTTTAAGCTGCCGTGAAATCTTGGTAAATAATCTTTTATTTCAGAAGGAAAACAAAACACAATTGAATAATAAATATTTATGCGATATTCAAGGTGTTAGAATAAAATTTACTTTCCTTAATTTCTCAACAGTACTTAAAACAGCAATTAAACTACAATTAGATTACAATTCATATCCAACATTATACTTAAATTCTTCAACGCCAACTTTTTCAATTTAATCATCTTTAAAATAATCTCCACTTGTCAACTCCTTCCCCACCTTGTTCATATTTTTAAAAGCCGCCTTCACAGCTTCCGGATAAGTATAAACTTGTAGTTAAGATAGCCCATCCAGCAATCCACGAACATATTACTTGAGATGTTCGCCGTATGCGTTAAACTATACTCAATCCAATGCGTGGGCTTATCTGCCACCTCCAAATGGGTATGATTTAAGGCAAAATTCGTTCCTAGAAATAAAGAACTCCAATAAAAAGCTAAAAGGTGGAAAAAGAAATAATTGGTAAAAATAAGATAGAGGGACGGCAGCCCAATGAGGAATTCCAAAATGGCCCCACGCCTAAGTTGATATCTCGGATGGATATAAAACCGCCAAGCCAATACGGCAAGAAAAAGGTCAAGGGTGAAATAAAGGAAGGCCTGGTATCTAACAAAAAACGAGTTGATTTCTTTCTTTTCTTTCACAACTTTCGGGTGGAAAACAGCATACGGCGTGGCGTCAAGGTCCATATCATGATGGATTCGGTTTGGCATTGCGTGGTGGCGATTGTGATGAGAATTCCACCAAACTGAGGAGATTCCAAGAGTTGCAGCTATAACAGTAAGTGCAGTTAATATTCAAATGAGTTTTTATCGTTTTCCTGTTTTTAAAAACGGGTGATTTAAAAAAAATCTTACTGATGGAAATAACTTGAAGCCATTTATCCACTTTTGGCCACCCCGTCAATGAATTATGTCCCCCTTCGTGTTGAACCCATCCCAACCGGGAAAACCCGAATCCGAGAAATAACGAAGTCCAAAAACATTTGAAAATAAGTCTCACTTTGGTAGAAAAACCCGTAGCCCAAGACAATTAACATTGTGCACTCCCACAGCCTTAGAAAAACATGCGTCAAACTCGGATCAAAGTATCCCTCCGCCTTCAGCTCTTCCACTAACTTGTTAAAATCCTCGGTAAGGGCTTCATGCCTCGTCAAAACTTTTGCTTCCATCCCACGCTCTTCCGGAAGTGCTTCACGTTTTTTAAAAGACTTCATTATCTTCAAGACTTTATCCATCGAACGGAAATGAAATTGAGCAATGGCTTGGCTCGCATCTTCTCCTTTTTCTGTGTAAAAACGAATTACATTTCCGCCAGGGTGTCTTCCAATAAAATCCGTAACGTTGTAGAAGTATCCATCGTACAGGATTTCTAATTTTTCTTTTTTAACTTTTAAACCTTCATTTTCTTCTTCTCTTACTTCCACCACTTTCCTTGTCGTCTCGGAGGAAACATTTCCGTTGGAAATGTGCGGTGGCATTTTTAACTATATTCACACGTTTTTAAAAATGACTGTGGTACAGTGAGAATAATTTAAAATAATGATCATTCACACTTGCTCATCGGAGCAAGAACAAAAAGAAAATGAATAAATGAACAAGTTTATTAAATCTTTTTATCATTTATGAAAATAAAAATAACAGGGCATTAGGGAAAATCGGAAGATAATGATGCAATTTACGATTTATTCTTTTTTCCCTTCATTATCCGGTACAACTCTATGTAAGCAATGTATTTAATTTTTAAATACTTCTCACCATTTGTCTACAATTTTTAAAGTTTTTTTAAAGCTTGCCTAATAATTACGCAACTTGGTTTAGAGTGCTCTTGTTAATAGATATTTCTAAACTTGTTCTGGAAGAATGCAATAATTATTCAACAGAAATCATAGGTGGGCTCTTTGCAGCAATTTTAAAGTTAAATAGCTATTGAATAGGCACTCATTAGGAGTAAATTAAAATTCTCATAACGCTGGTCCTTAATTCCAATTGGCGTGTACCTCATTTCGTGTTTATGATCATGTAATCTTCCATGAGGATAAAAACTCACACAGGTAAGTTAAACAATCACATCTAAAGTGTTAAACCTTAATTAATTTTAATTTAATCTTCATCTCGGAACATACTCGGACCCGTTAACTCCCTCCCGACATGGTCCAAATTCTTCAACGCCAACTTGCAAGCTTCAGGATAAGTAAAAACTCGATAAGGCAGGTCATACTTCTCCGCAAGGGCCTTCACCCTGTGAGCAATCAGTCTCTGTCCAAACTGGGGCACTGTGGGAAACAAATGATGCTCAATTTAATAGTTAAGATAGCCCATCCAACAATCCACGAACATATTACTTGAGATCAGTGTTCGAAAACAGCGTCCTTCACTGTCTATTTTACTGGCTGCTTTACAATTTTAATTTTATCTGCGGATGTAGTCCGACAAATCAGTATTCTCCAGGAATGGCTCAAGATTCCAAGGAATAGAAAAGGGGTTATTGAGGAGGATGAGCTGTTTATAATAATGCATGGTTTGGAATGCCACACAGTGGCCATTAAGGGGAGCCGACCCCGTTACATATTTTGGAGTGGCTGAAGTAAGTGATTGACTTAATTGACAATCTAAACTTAATTCATCAATTTAGTTGACATTTAAGATTGACATGAATGATTTTTTCAGATTTACAGCTCAGCCTTGACCTATTTTGTGGTTTGCGTTCAATTTTTAAAATAATTTACGATTGGAGTTGTTGTATTATTGCGCAATTTTGAGAAAACTTGAAGGATGAAGCCAATGTCAAGACGTAAAAACCTTTCTCCTTGGAAATAAAAAACACGTGGAGAAATTGTATTTGTTATCAACTTTGTATTTATAAATAACCGGAAGTTGGCTAATGGAATCCTGTCATGTTTTTATGATTAAAATCTAAATTGCTTTTAAATTTTAGCATAAAGGAGTCCGTCATTTGCAACAAGGTAAATACAATAGTTAAACAAGGGGGATTGAGAGATATAATATATATTATTAAGATGTAGTTAAAATGATTTGCAAAGACAGTTGAAAAATGCTTGATTTAATGGAATAATAGTTTATGTTTGTACAGGAGATTTTTAAGTGTATTTATCAACATGATTGTCCTCATGAATGTGCTTGTCGTCCTGTGGCGTTTTTAAAAGCACGCAAAAGTCTTGAAGAAAGCCAAACCAAAAAAGGCAAGATGTTAGAAGAGCTAATCCACAATGATTCCTTATCTGCTTAAAAGAAAAATATTCTCCAGAGAAAAATTGAGAGATGGATAGATATCGAATCCCATGTTAACGTCCTTCAGCAATTAGCTTGTGAAATTAAGGATGAGATTGCGCCAAATGTAAAACTTTTCAATATAAATTCGAATGTTGGTGTATCCAACAGTTGTAATATGCTTATTATAATAATTTTAAGTAGTCGAATATACTTATAAAACCATGAATTCAGTGGAGTTGGTCATGCTTCATAGTAGTTTATTAGATCACATCTCAAAACCAAATGACAAACCAAAATATTAAATAGAATTTAAGATTATTATATCATATTCCAATTCCAATATATTAACAAATTATTATTATACGGTTGTGTCTACACACATCCGACTACAAGTTTTCATTTTATTTCCAAAATTGCCACCATTTCTTAGATTTTTGTTTTGAGGGAACATTAACAATATCGCTTTTAGAAGATTGACTCATATCTGCATAGTTTAATGCATCTGCTAAAGTTTTCCCAAAATTCTTCAATTCTTTAAGCTTCTCAAAACTTTCTTTTACTTTTGTAATAGTAAGTAGGTGCATTTCCGTTGCACACTGTTTCTCCCAAAATCCTCTTTTCTTCCAGATAAGATCTTAAGGATTCCTCCAAGCCCGTTAATATGACCCTGTCCTTACCCATCTGCACTTTGTCCTTTTCGTTTTCAATTTCCAGGTTTAAATATTTTTCAGTTTCGTCATTGTATGGAGTGATTGCGTTGTTTTTGACAAAACAGGCAAACATGGCTGAAGCCCTCTGAACCTCTTTTTGTTCTTCTTCGCACTCTCTGATTGAATTTTTCTTGGCTTCTAAAATAAGCCGTTTGGTTTCTATTGCTGTTCTTTGGTTAATAATTGCCTTTCGAGCAAACATTACAGAATTTCTAAGGGTTTTTAGTCCTTCTTCCATATTTTCTATGTTATTTACCTCATCCTTCACAATTGCCTTGTTTATGTTGATAGCCATACGGATTTCAGCCAGAGGACGGGCCAACTTCAAAGCCATTTCCCTTGTCGCATTTACGTCCAGAGTGGACTTAACGGAATGAGCCGGAAGCGCGGTAATATACTGAAGCAAACGTTTTGTTTCTTTTAAACTGTTTTCCCAACTTGTGCTGTAATTCTTCCTTTCATCCTCATCAAATGCTACATGTGGGTTGTTCTTTGCAGCAGCAAGAAACCGGAAGAATTCACTGTCAAAGCAATAAACACTCTGGCGGGAAATGGTTATCCTAAAATCTTCGTTTTCATCCAAAAGGGCTTTTAAAAGTGGCAGAGTGTCCCCAGGACGGTAAAACATGTTGCGTGTGTTAGTAAAGCAAAAAACAATGTTTTTACTTGCATCCCGATGTAAATGAGTGAGTAACTCTTTGATGTAAGACCGAAACACAGTTTTAGGTCTGGAATTGTTTGGCTTTAGCAAAATGCAAATCCCGTGAAGCGAGTCCAATTGTGCAATTGTTTTCAAAGTGTTTTTCAAACTTTTCTTGTCATGTCCCACTCCACTTGCGTCACCAATCCCAGGAGTATCAATTAGCCGAACAGTTGTCCTCCCAGCAAGAAACTGGTAGATTCGAGCAGATTGCGTTGTTGAAGGACCAGGACTTCGAATCTCGTTTTGATCCTTTCCAGTTGAAACAACAACTCCGTTAAAACTTTCATCCATCATTGTGAATTCCGTGACAACGAGGGACACTAAGTCTTTGTGCGCCACGGCTTCATCAAGAGTTTTAAATTGCATAAAGTTTTGAAAGGCGTTGATAAAAGTGGATTTTCCAACGCCAGTTTCCCCCAATAATAAAATATTGAGCTCATCAAAGGGTTTAATCCTTGAAATAAGTTCTTGTAGGTGAGCTGGGACATGTTTCTCGAAGTTAGGATAGTTTATATCTGTGCATTTAAATTCTAGCGAGGTCACAGGAGTCTTTCCACAAATGCAGTAGACATGGTCGTCAAAGCCCCACTCCAGCTCGTTTTTACACCGAAGGCATAGCCATTCATGTTCCGGAAGTGGGTCGCAATTTTTCCCTGTGCAGCTAATCACTAAAGGAACTCGATTAGCGGGTTGATTTCTTGTTTGGACAGTTCCAGACTGGACTGTGGCCACAGGTGAAGTTTTCATTAGTTCTTGTTCTGCCAAAAGGTCCGCAGAAATGACTTCGCTTCTTTGAAAAACCTACAAAGTATTATTTTTATTAGTTTTAATTCTAATTTTAATTAAATGTAATAATTTATGAGCTACCTTCACACAGCTTTGATTAGACTGCGGGGCAAGGCCAGGATGAAAATCGCAATCCACAACAAAATACGCGCCGGTGTCATTTTCTTTCAGTTTTTGGTAAAAGATTTGCCTGTTTTTACCCCAAATTACTGGTTCCTTTAGATAATCTTTAGTAAAATATAACACAAAAGATTTGGCGTCAAAGTTAGTTGCGAGTTCTTGATCCAAGTCGCAATCCACTCCAATATACTTTCCTCCCAAGGACTCAATCTCCCTCGCAAATACGATTTTGTTGCAGATGTCTTTCCAACTTTCCAGCTCGATTTCTATTTTCTGAGGGGAATAGTTCCCTGATCGAAGTTTTGTTAAAAGTGATTCCATCTCAGTAATTTCACCTGTTCCAGACCTTACTTTTGCAATTGTTATCCCCAGCTCTATCTTAAATTTTCTTTCCATAAGGAGAAACTCTTGTCTCATTGAGATAATACGAGCTCTGTGGGTTTTTGAAACGCATACCGGAAATTCCATTGCATCTTCAAAAACGTCAGAAATTTTTTGCTTTGTCGCATTAATTTCGTTAAAAACCTGAACAATTCGGATGAGAATGGCGTCATCCAACCTGGATAAAATAGTATTGACCGGAAGTTTCAGGAAATTTTTTACGAAATTAATGGGAACAAGCTTGTATTTAATTGGCTTTCCCTTTCCGTTATTAAACCTTTGAAGTAAGTTTGGCAGGTTTTTTATCAGATTCAGTCCATCTTGAAGTGTTGTAGGAACTTTGTTTGGAAGGATATCTCCAAAAAATTTAATTTAAAAGTTTAAATCGTTGAAATTATCCTCCACGTCCTCCTGACCTCTCACCGAGAGCAGAATTTGGTTAAGTGCTGATGTAATCTCTGCTTCGATGACTTTCCTGTCTCGCCCTTCTCTGTTTTTGTATTGACAGGAGAGGACGCAAGTAGCCCCCCAAGTTATTCCGGTAATGACGTGGGTCCCGCTCTTGATTGCGTCCAAAGAAAAGGAATTCTTCAACTTTTCATTGTGAATGTTGAGCTCTTCTACTTTTGTTTTTATTTTGTAGATAAGAGACTTCTTCACAGTCCGTGCAGAGTTCTTTTCATCTTTTAAATAACGACCGGAACCCTTAAGGGAGACTAGCCCGGCCAAGACAGACACTTGCAATTCTGGACTTAAACTCATTTTACTAAAATTTTCTCCATTTTGGATAAGTTGAATATCCGAATATGGGATTTCTCGTGTTCGGACGCATTCTGAAGGAACGTTGGTTTTAAAAATCGAAGTTGCAAGGAATTGATCCTTCCGAGCGTTGTATAATTCACCCAGTGAAGCTGTGCTTCCTAGAGCCGGCCTTCCTATTTCGTTTGAGGGGACTCCCATATTTTTTGGATTTCTTAAATAGAATTTTGACTATTTAGTTCTGGTTGGAGCAAAAATAGGTTTTTATTAATTTTGACTTACTTTTTTTAGAATGTGTTTAAAAACGAATGAATTGCCAAGCGTTTTTTATATCTTCAATTTACCTTTAATAGCAATATTTTAGTGACGAAATTTTATAATTTTCTTTCTTATTTATATATTTTTGCATTCATTTACAAGAACCCTGTTTACCAGGATTTTCATAAGCAAACTTTAAAAAATTTCTTAGTAAAAGATAACTTGATTACTGCGAATTATCTTTTTATGCAAAAAAAACCTTGCCAGTTAATAATATGACATCATATTCTGTTTTCAACCACCTCTCCAAGGATTTCATCTATTTTTAAGATTAGTAAAAGATAACTTGATTACTGCGAATTATCTTTTTATGCAAAAAAAACCTTGCCAGTTAATAATATGACATCATATTGCATGAATTCTTAAATGGAATGAATTGAACTTTGATTTCTTATCGCTAATCAAGTGGAGGGTTTAACCTACATTCAAATTCAATCTTGTTTTTATTGTAAAAGGTTGCATATTACTGAGTAATGGATTTTATTTACCAAGAAAAAGAAATGGAATGGCATAAATTAGATAATAGCTTTTACATAGTAAATATCCTTATTGAATGAAATTATTTGGGAATTGCACGCAAATAATAAAATACGTCAAGGTTGCTCCATATATCTAAAAAGGGAATTTAATTAATTATTCACAACATCTTTTTATTAAATAATGCTTTTAATTACCTCCGCAACTGCTGAGTAAGTTATTGGGTAAACATCACTTCCCCGAATAGCCACAGATTTTGAGTCCAGCTCTCTAATTACAACAAAAATGTCGTCATTTCTTACAACACCTTTTCGATTGCTTCCTGTTTTCAACCACCTCTCCAAGGATTTCATCTATTTTTAAGAAATACACGTTTAATAGGAATTTTTCAGCACATTTTTTAATTAGTTGGCTTACCTGATTTGAAATGTCCGCGGAGAACAAAAGAATTGCTATGTTGCTTAAATAATAAACAGAAAATGTAATTGCTACTCTCAAATCAAAGTTGTTGAGGTCAAAGATCATTTTCGTGTAGATTGGATAAGCCAGAACGGAATTTATAATAAAAAGTGTTACATTTGGCCCAATCGCTTCGTTAATTTTACCAGCCAATTGTTGAAGACCACTAAATTGACATTCAATATCTTTCCAGCGTTTAGTTTTTCTCTGAAGCAAATCTGTCTTATCAACGGGATCATCCACACTGTGGATAAGCTCCAGTTTTTCGGGGTTTTGTATATCTTTCCTCAAGTCTTTAGCGAAATATCGTGCAAAATGCCACAGTATAAGGACATTCATGAGGATAATCATATCCGTGAAAACGCTGAGAAATCTCCTGTAATATATAAAAAATTATGTTTATTTCCGGTTAAAATCTTGATAAATAATTTTACCTTTGGAGCAGTCCAATAGCCGCAAATACCCCCAAAATATAATCCAATCCTGTTGCCTTCTCCACGAAGTTTTTTTCTGTTGGGGGAGAAAGATAAACAATTTTTCGTCCTCCTCTCATCGAAGCATTCCACCAGCTTTTAAAAGACGAGGGAGTCCTTCCAGCTCCTGGAACTCCGGTTAAGTTTATTATTCCTATTGTTAAATAAACTGAGCAGATTAAAATCACAAGAAATTTACTCGTTGCTTTGGTTTTCAGATTTTTAGAAATTGATAAAATCTCTTCAGAAATTTTGACAAAGGATTGCTTTTTCCACCAGAACAAATGAATAGTGATTAGATTTTGTACTTCGTTTGCAGCCACGCCAAACATTTCAATGAACATTGCGGGATTCAGTGTTTGAGTTGGAATGTTGGGGGAGAAAGATAAACAATTTTTCGTCCTCCTCTCATCGAAGCATTCCACCAGCTTTTAAAAGACGAGGGAGTCCTTCCGGCTCCGGGAACCCCTGTTAAGTTTATTATTCCGATTGTTAAATAAGCTGAGCAGATTAAAATCACAAGAAATTTATTCGTTGTTTTAGTTTTCAATTGAAAATTTTTAGAAATTGATAAAATCTGTTCAGAAATTTTAACAAAGGAGTGTTTCTTCCACCAGAACAAATGAATAGTGATTAGATTTTGTACTTCGTTTGCAGCCACGCCAAACATTTCAATGAACATTGCGGGATTCAGTGTTTGAGTTGGAAGGCTCCACTGGAGCATTCTTATCATCCAAAAGAGATAAAAAATTGTGAAGAGAAAACAAAACACTTTCTGGGGGAAGAATTCTTTCGTGATTAGACGGAAACTCGAAGGATTTCTATAATCTTTTTGAATTGAAAGGCGAAACGGGGAGGCAAATGAGAAAAAAGTGAAATGAAAAGGGATTGAAAGAAAAGGAAGCAATGGAGGGGTTTGGGATTCATTGGATTCGATTGGAATTGAAAACTCTTTTGATTTTGATTTGGGTTGGAACGAGGCCAGCATTTTTGCAACGTTCTTTGCAAACGAGGGACTCCTTAGTGCTAAAATTTAAACGCAGTAGATTTTAATCAAACATGACAGGATTCCATTAGCCAACTTCCGATTACAAAGTTGATGACAAATAAAATTGGTTTTTTAATAGTTTGCATTGAGGATTAGTATTGATTCTCCACGTGTGTTTTTTGTTTTCAAGGAGAAAGGTTTTTACGTCTTGACCTTGGCTTCGATCTTGGTAAATTATTTTTAAAATTCAACTCCAAAATAGGTGAGAACTGTAAATAAATCATTCATATCAATCTTAAATGTTAATTAAATTGATTAAAATAACTTACTTCAGCCATTCCAAAATATGTAACGGGGTAAACTGGGCTTCCATTAATGTGTGACACTCCAAATCAAATCATGCATTTTTAAAAATAATTCATCCTCCTCACTAGGGAGCCACCACTGGGCCATTTTGAGCATCCAGAGGATATGCATAAAGGTGAAGATGAGACAGATAAGCTTTTGTGGCAGGAGTTACTTTGCTTTGAGATTTTTTGGAGATAGAGATGGAGAAACGAAGAAGAAGAAAATGTGAAATGGGATGGAATAACAAAAAAGTAAGGGAGGGGGAATTTCCTTCCGGAAGTGATGAACCTTCTGGAAAGTATACAAAATTAAAATTTTTGTGGACAGTAAATTAATATGTATAAAGCAACGCTCACCATTTTCAATAAAAGGATGTCGTGTAAAAATTTGCCCTTTGTTAGCTTGTTTGGCATAAGATTGTGGCAAATTTGCATTAATTTTTAAAATAAACATTTTGATGGCGACGAATGAAAACAAATTGTTTGGTGTTTTTATCCGAAATAATCGCTTGTCATGTCAACCCGTCCGAGTTTTCTTTTCATTCTGACAGCTTAACCTTTAATGCAAATAGGGTTGGCATTGAAGCTAGTAGCTTTAGAATTCTTGGTAATGACCATGTAAACTTAAAATTAATTGCAAATAAAATTAAACGTTTTATTATGGAAATGCCAATCACACGTGCATGTCACAATTAAAATGACAATTGTAAAAAGGCTTAATTAAAATTATGACAGAATAATCCATAGTTTATAATAAATGCCCAACATTCTTTAAAAGTTAAAAATTTAATACAAAACCAAATAGCAAAATGTGTTGCTAGTGTTTTGATTCTTAATAAATCTGGTTTTCTCCAATTCCCGACTCTCATTCATAGGGTTGTGTGTTGTTTTGCTAAGTATTCATTGTATTTAATAATTGGCGTAACTTTTTGGTAATAAATTTAATCTTAACCAAAGTCCTTGACGTTGGAAGAACCAATTTGCTTAAAGGTTGGTACAATGTTTCGATAAGAGGAGGATAGAAAATTTTCCTAAGAAACGATCATTATTCGCAATCTTTTATCTCCAACGGAAAATAATTTTGTGGAGAAGGTAAAAGGATCGGATGATATTTTGGGGATATTTTCAGCTATTAGACTGCTTCAAAGGTTTGTAAAAGTATTTTTTTACAGAAATAATACTTTATATATTTTTTACCGGAGATTTTCAAACGTTTTTATGGTCATGATTATTGATTATCCTCATGAATGTGCTTGTCCTATGCATTTTGCAAAGGCATTTTGCAAAAATGTGGACAAAGATTTGCAGAAACACGAGAAGGTCGAGATTGTGGATGATTCCATTGATAAGAAAGACCTGGTTTAGAGAAAAACTAAACGCTGGAAAGATATTAAATGTCAATTTACAGGTCTTCAACAGTTGGCAGGTAGAATTAACGAAGCGATTGGTCCAAACGTTACACTTTTCATTATAAATTCAGTACTGGCTTATCCAATCTACACGAAAATGATCTTTGACCAAAGATCGCCTAATTGCCATAAATCCACCTATTTTCGGTGGAGTGGAG
>JAHZNK010001212.1:0-17788 GCA_027744615.1 Lepidocyrtus cf. nigrosetosus NNG-2020 | reverse complement strand
CATTACGCTAACTTTAAAATTATTAATTCATTTCCAACAATCATTTTAATCAACCTGGAAATTCGTAGGGTAAATAGTTAAATCTATTTATCCTACTTATTAATAAAACTAAAACTTAGAATAAGCCATGTTTGAATTTACTCGGGCAATAAACAGATTAAAATATATTCGATGGAATTACCCTGTAATTTTATCTCACGAACAATATATGGATGATAGTGGAATATTGTTTTCAAATGCACACGTTTAGAAGAGTCTACACGTGTATATTCTAAATAGGAGGGCAAAGGGTGCTTTATTTGGACAAGCTCCGAGGTTTCTATCTAATTTACATTGAAATGTTGGCGGTTAGATTTCAGAGAGTGAGAGAAGTTTCATATTAGGAAGTGCAATGAAACCGAATAAAAAGTTTGAGGAGAAAACAAAGAATTATGAAGCCTTTTGATTTAAATAATGCAGTATGAAAGACAGGTTTAAATCGAGTCTGAAATGAAAAAGAAGAGAAAATTGAGATTTTGAAAAATATAAGTGACCTGTGGCGGGCGAAGCATTAAACATTCTAATTTTTGTGTACATTTCAACAACAACGTGAGTAAATCAGGGCAGGGGCTCTTCTCCCAGAGTGATTTATTGACGTGTAATTCCAATGATGGTGGTAAAAGAGAAAATAATAACGTATCATGCATATCATAGCATATTATGGCATGGCACATCAATTTCTACCTTCATTCTAATAATGATGTGAACTGTAAGAATGTAAACAAATGCTTCAATGAATATACAAAACGCACTTCATTGCGCTTTAATGCCCACAAGCTTTCTTAAAGGCAAATGAACACGCTTATATACATTTACTTTTTAGTTTTCTTTCTATATAAGAAAAATGATAATAATTAACTTATCATGTTTAATATAACAATGTTCCATTTTGGATTTTGCAGCACACACAATTCATCTTGAACCCTAAAGCAAGTATACTGGCTTGAGTGGTTTAAGCAAACAGTTTTAAGCATAAAAAATATTACCAATCCCGTTGACACACGTACGGCTTTTATTCTGCTTGCCTTATTAATTTAGTCCAGTGAAATTTTATCGCTTTTCCACGCTTTCAGCCTAGAGAGATGTGCTTCATCCTGCAAGTGAAATCATTTATCCATTTTAGTTGTTTATACACAAACTACCTATACACCTATGCATTATAATGCATCTACCAAATCATCTAATATCCATTTAAGGAACAAATAATTATTGCATGGCTTATTGTATTGTATCCTTTTTTGCTATCCAAAGCAATGATGTAATATGGGACAGTTTAAAATTATACGGGTTTGTATTTAAATTTGTAGATGACTGGCAAGCGGAGCCGGAGCTTCAAATGTGCAGTCCATCAGAGAGATCGTGAAGTTTGCAGCGAAAGTGATTTCCATCTGCTACCTTTGGGTTATCAATCACCAACAGGCGTCAAAAGGTAAATTTTCAGCTAAAATTGGTTTTCCTCTTTTAAGTAAAAAAATTCTGATTGGTTTTCAGTACTTTACGTAGGTATACACCTATATGTATATATTTAAAAATCTAGTTTAGTGCATTTATTGCATTACGTTTTCTAACGGTAACCAATTCGACAGTATGGATGGCCAGCACAAGCATTTAATAATCCCTCTCAGCCAAGAAAGAAGCTGAATGCAATCCCCCTAGCCAACTTCCTTTCGACTTTTATTACTACATGAAGTTAAGCTTTTCCCAGCCTCTAAGACTTTGGAGTGAAAGCAAGAAAGGCAAATATGCGGCCACAAAGGCCATAAAAACAAAATTACTAATTAATTTAACTTAACTTCATGCGCTTTTCGTTTCTTTCTTGGATATTAAAGTCTTTTGAAGCAGAAAGTAAATACTTTTTTTGGTATAATCTACTTCGTTACTTCTTTGCTCCAGCTACCAAATAAGTTTCCTTCCTCATACTTAAGCATAACCTTGTCTTTCTGTTTTATGGCCTCGTTTGATACTTTAATATCATGTCCCCGTTCTTGTCTGCATTGCAGCAGCACTACTGACTAGCAACCCCGCTACAAATTCATTTCCATCCAGTAAAGAACTTTCATCCTTGTTTCTGTGTACCAACCAGTTGTAGAGCTTTAACCGATACATCTAAATTTGCTTTTCTTCTCTTATAATTAAAAAGTGACCTTTTCCTTACCCTCCGAGCATATTGCAGCACTAATGATGCTTACACTTTAGATTTTCTAAAATTAGAAAAAGCACAGTTTAACAGAAAAAAACGTAAAAAAAACTGAAAAGAGCTGGAAACAAACTGAATCACGTTTATGTACCTATTAAAAAGATTGGTTATGTTTAAGTATGCAGTTTAATGGTTACTAAAAAGAGAAGGTTTCCATAAAATTTCGTATATATTTCCTAACTTAGCCCAATAGTACGCTAAAGAAAATGATAGTGCAAAATAATAATTTTTGTTTACAAGTACTCGGTTTTAATGCTATATTACTGTACACTTGTGTTGTATTAATGGTTGTAAAAAGTCTAATTAAAAATTGAGTCAAAAAGGGAAACATAAATAAAAAATATTTTAAGTGTAGATAAATTACAAAATTGGATGATATTAGGCGAAAAGGATTGTAATCGGAGCTCAAGCTAGGTCAATTCGGATTCTGTCATTCATGCTTACAGTTGCCCAGTGAGTATAGAACGATTTTTCAGTTCAGGAAACATCTTCCGAGGTGGTGGGAAATAGACAGGACGAGATCCGCTTGATACGTTGTATGTGCCTTTGTCATTGCCTGGACATAGTTGAACTTTATCAAACCATTTATATCTGCAATCAAAATTTGCTTTAATTGAAAAAGTTCTTAAGAAAATGTAAAAAAACTATGATTTTTGTCATTTGTAATTTTGTTAACTTACGGAAAATGCCGGCGGTGTTTTTCAGGTATCACTCCTGTGATTGCACACCACGTTTCCCTTCTCAGCCACTGTTCATATAATCGGGTGACAAATTCGCAGTCGTTACTTTTGTTTTGATACATTTCATTGGTTTGATCAGCTCCAAGATTCTGGCGTTTAAGTAGTAGTAGGATTTACGAAGACGTGTGTAGAGGTATAGTAAATAAATCTTTGTAGTTATTTGACAGAAGTGAAGTACACAGATGAGGTAAAGCTGTTTAGCCAAATGAAAGTTGGAAGAAAATAATTTTGATTTATTGCATCTTCCATGACAATTTTCAATGGAACATGACAAAGGATATTAAAGCCTAGATGATGAATTGCTTCGGAAAGGCGATCCGAAATGGATTTATTAACTTTATTAACTTATCCAAAATGGATCTGTAATAGAAATGAATTGGAAGTGAACTTTAAGTCAACCAAAACCTTTTAGACTTGGATTTATAGATTTTGATTGACGTGGCTTGATATATAATAATTATAATTGACAATGATGTCGATGTTTTGAATTTAAGCCAATCCTATGTGCTAGCAAAAGCTCACTTCCATAAAATGAAAACTGCTGGAAGGAATTATTAACGAAATGAACGGTATTATGTGTACGGCATGAAATAGATTATGACTTGGGGCCATGTAAAAACCATTCTTTGAAAAAATATTAATATAGATTGTGAGTTTACAAACTTCTTAACCTTAAGTGTGCATTAATTACTCAATTGCTCTTACAGAAATATTAACCTTGTTTGCTAATGAAAAAACCAAGTAAAGACGCACCTTTGCAGACAAATTATATCCAGTTTATTTTGAATTATTGTGAAATGTATTAAGCCATGAGTTAAGTTGCAGAATTGATCTTTTGTTGAGCAAAAATATACCCAGCTTAAAATTGAAACTCAAATTGTCTTTAGTATGACCTACTTGAGAACGAAACTACCGAAAGTTTTGGGGTTTTTACTAAAAGCACAAAGTAAAAAGCCAATACCAACTGTAAAACACGGTCAGTTGACTATTTTTAATGAGCCATACAAACTTTTATATAGGTCAAAATATATGTAATGATTGGATGTAAAATCCACTGATTGCATCTCATAGCTTGAAGATGGAAATTATCATCACAAAATAATGTCTGACAAGTCGGTATTGTTTCAATGAGATAAAAAATCTCACATTTTCAGACTTATGAAAACCCAATATGTTGAAAATTTGGAAACCAGTATTCATAGCCAAACACCCCAACAATCAAACAAAAATTAACATGCATACCTTTCTGATCCCGTTTATGATAACATTCCCTGGAAAATTTGAAATTATGTATACATATTTTATTTTGAATCCTGCATTACATTGGTTTTTGATAAAATATTCGGTAACTGCTGGCAGAGTGAATTTGATTTTCAAGGATCCCGTGTGCATGTATAACAAAATTGGTAAAGCCCCGTTATTGCTGGAAGACAATTTTAAATCCAATACCTTGAATGGTAAAATAATTGTATTAACATCTAAGTGGAATTTTTACGTTTACAGCGTACGCTGATTTACGAAAAGGATTAATATACATACACTGCAATAAAAACAGCGTGCTTCCAAAACTGCCAATCATGCTCACGTCATGAAATAAGCTTTAGCCTAAAGTGATTAAAAATCTCATCCAAGAGTACGAGATTTAAGGAAACTTCAAACGCACTGTAAAATGAAATACGAAAGATGCATAAAATGAAAATATTTTTGAACATGGGTACGTGTTTTCATGATATTTTGTAGGCTGAAGGGTCTTTACTTTTACTGAATGAGTAGCGAAGGCATTTAATAACGAAAGGAAACAGATGCACTTTCACGGTACAGCAACCTTTCAACTTTTCTGCACCTTGGCTCATGCTCGAGCAATTTCAGACAGGAATCACGAGCCAGAGCCACAGATAGCCTTCTGCTTCTTACTTCCTTTCCATTTTCATTCTGGAAACCTGGGTTTGTGCAGAAAGGTCTGCATATTTAATTATCAAATTTAATAAATTATTTTATTCTCTAATGGATATAGCAAATTATGCAATAGGAAAACTGCTATAAAACTTCATACAGAGCAGAAACTACCGGAACTTTGGCCGTATTAGGTATTAGCTGCCCATTAAGAACTTACATGAAAAGTTAAAAGAGGAAACGGTTGGTTGTCTCGGTCTACTGATGATGCTTGAATCCAGGTACATACGACAAGCTATTGCTGTACGCACGCTCATTGACAAAACAATCTTGAAGTATTCTCATACATAAACCTTCCGTTCCATTTCGGATGCAGGTGTTTTGTACTGAATGTGCCTTTAGTTCGTTCCATTGAATTAACTTTAGGATATGATGTTTTCGGAGCTAACCTTAAGTTTTAAAGGTGTTTCCTGGGCTTGTTTGCCTTTTAATCCGCGTAAAATTTTAAGGCATGTGCCATTTCTTTAGTTCAAACAAGCTCTATCTTTCATTCATAACCAGCAAATGTCAATCAAATTTTAAACCTAGTAGCCTTGAGGAGGGTGCTTGATTGTCTACTTGTAAAATTCAGTGCCGAATTGTAAAGTTTATAATGTTCATCATCAGGAGTTATAATAGTAAGCATTTATAGCTGCTGACTTTTTCAAACTACTGCATGCAACTTAACACAACAGATTCAATATAACAAGAGTGTAAATAAAAGAATAGAAGAAAGAGATGAAAAATAATAGGGCAACTATTTATCCTGAACATTATGTCAATATTCTGATCATGCTTTCATATTGTAGGGAAACAGGGAGTGACTACGCTGAAGTTGTATTAAAACCAGGAAAATATTGGTAGAGGAAGAAGTAATAAAAATCGTTTTCTTAATTGATCATACTTACGGATCATATATAATTTTTATATCATGGAGAAAGAACATAGCTCTGCACTGGCCCACGGATTCAGAATTGGAGATATTCCCAAGTTGTATGCTTTCCCAAGCTTGTGCAAACGGCATGTGCCCAAACTGCCATTAGTTTCACAGTAGCAGCTCTCATAAGTCTTAGGAATGTAAGAAAACTAAAGTTGTTGAAGACGTGTAAAACCTAGCTTGAAGTATGCCAAAGTCATAAGAAGTATATACAGCTGTACATAAATACACTTTATGTACTTAACAGATCAGATAGACAGACAGACAACCTTTTTCGAGCCATAATTAACCTTCACTTACTCTCGAGCTAAGAATAAATGGAAATCTGCGAGGGGAGGGAACAAAAAAGTAGATTCACGTCAGAGAGAAAAGGGATTTTTCTTGAGATCCCTGTTGATCCCTTTTCCCTTTTACTACAGCTTCTCATCTTCATTTAAGTACACATTTTATCGTGGGGAATCTTTTTTAAGAAAAAGCGTATTTTACCATTTCTGGTATTTACATTGACAGATGGAGTTGAGTAATGCAGCTCGTTATGGTTTCACTGAAACACTCTGTACATACAAGTCGAGCTAAAATTGTAAGGGTTTAAATGAACTAAAAAGACTAATTTCTTCTGAATTAAAATTAAGGTGAACATTGATTTGTATATTCATAGCTGTCGTAAAGCTACTGACCACTTTAATACGGGAAATATATGTGGAATTCTTATATTGTAGCTAAAACTCGCATTTGACAAAACTGTCATAAAGATAGCGTTTAAAACTCGATTCTCAGATATTCTCTAAATGTGAAATAAGTGTATTCTGGTATATTAAGTGCATTATAAAAAGGGCCATACTTTGTGCCCTGCAGTCATAAAAATAATGCTACAATATGTTGTTATTTTGCATTTTCAATAAGTGTTTGCCCAGCCTAGTATTAGAGTAAGCAAATAAAATGGTCATTTTCCGTTCTATGTATTTACATCTAAATTTAAAAACCAGTAGAGTACATCCACAATCATGACGTCATCATTTTAATATTATGAAGTTTTCTTCTGCAAAATAAAAAAGATTGTATGAAGCTAGGCGATGAGATTGGCATGACTCTTTTGCGCCGTGTATTGTCCCGTTTGTTTTCCTTGCGTTTTCAAAAGAGTCAGTCATGTTTTTACCACAAGCAAAATTTGGTAATTATCATTGTTTATGTAAAACATTTTATCCCGTTCAAATCCCAAATGTTAAGTTTCTTGGCAAAACATGATAATAAGGTTTTGTTGTTGGTAGATGCATCTTTATCCTCTTGTAAGATAATATCCCTCGATGCACTTAATTCTGTTGTTTTCCGTGCTCTAATCTATAGCCTTTCTTTTTTGCTGTTGTTGACAGCTGCATAAAAACGCTACAATGGTGACCTTATTTCAATTTTATTAACGAATATAATAAAAATATGATGAAAATACTGTTTATTTTATAGATGATGTCAGCTCAACGTTTGTGTGTTCTTCTGTGACCATACTGATCAGGTTTTGCATATTATGATATCATGAATATGAATGAGCAAGCAACCTATACCTTTATTATGAGTGCACTACAAGATAAAATATTTTATTTTTGGTATAAAATCATGGAATGGAATAATTTAATCAAAAATATATTAACTAACAACAATTTTTTTATAAAATAGTTCACATCCCGCGCATAGCTGTTGTTGTGATTCACACAAAACTTAAGAATTAGATGCAACACATTTATTATGTGTTGACTTTTTCATTATAATTGATGATAACTAACTGGAATGTTTTTGTCATCCAGTAATTTGATGAATTATTGCAAGAATGCATAAACTTTCACAGAAATGAAAAATCTAAAGCAAAGTTTTGCAGTTTTTTTACTTAATTTATTTGTTTGTCGTAAAATATTAAATACTGGTTTTGTCAGAATGCAAAGAAAATCATACACGCTTTCTATCTCTGAACTAGCCTTTGGCGTAGGAGTACAATTACCATAAGTTTTAACAAGAAAAGTTTGCAATAAGCAAAAAATGTATGAGTTTTATGTGCATTTCTTCTTCCTATTCTGTTACCTGCCACATACATGCAAGATCGTGATATGTCCATCCTCTCCACAAAAGGGAGGAAAGACACCAAAAGGAACAATCAAAGAATTAGGGCAAGCTGATTTTTTTTAGCCCGTAGCTCGTGTCCTGACTCCTGAATATCCCAAATGATCACATAAAACTACAAAAGCCAAAAAGCCCGTATGAAAACGGAGTAAGGGAGTGAGATGCTTTTTAATGTGTGCGATGGTTTTGACGATGATAATGTTGAAGATAAAGAAAACCCCAAAAAAGAGTCTTTTTTTCTGACTAACCGGCTGTTACTTCACCACTACGGTTAATACTTAAAATGCAGATGATGAAAATGATGGTATTGCTGACAAAGCNATGCTTTTTAATGTGTGCGATGGTTTTGACGATGATAATGTTGAAGATAAAGAAAACCCCAAAAAAGAGTCTTTTTTTCTGACTAACCGGCTGTTACTTCACCACTACGGTTAATACTTAAAATGCAGATGATGAAAATGATGGTATTGCTGACAAAGCAGCACCACGTTTTTACTTACAAAGAGATGCTGACCAAGATGTTATTTACACCTATAAAGAAATACCAGAATAAGGAACCAGCAGCAGTAAAAAAATCCATTTCTTAAGTCGCTTTCCTTCTTATAGTTTCCCTTGTTACCCTGATGATGAGTCCGATGCTTCTCTCCTCAAGCTTTTTGTTGCGATGGTCTTGGTCGTTTTACACGGTCCATTCCATTTTTATTATCGAGGCACAGAACCTCTAGAATAATGAAATGAGACATGGTGGTCGCTCCTTCGTCATCATCCTCATCACACGAGAGCAACTTTGAAGCTCAACGTCAGCTCTTCTGTAGCAGATGGCTCAATGAAACGTTACAAAATGTTACGTTACTTTTCTTATGTAGTACGTGCTAGATGAACATGACCTATGTCTGCGTGTTTGACTGAAGAGATATAAACACAATGCGTGCGATTGAATTTGTTATGCGCAAGAATCTTTGTAACATGTTCAAAAACGTTTCCTGGCAGACCAAAATAGAGCCAGTTTGAGTAAGACTTTCCTCTTAATCATCGTCTTTTCTAAAAACGTTCTTTATATATCGCTTGAAAATTATCAAAGACGATAAATGCCATTTAAAGTAAATTCAAGCTTGCAATAATTTGATAATTTGGAGATATTTATTACCCATCCTTGTGGAAGTTTCAGTTTTAATGAAAAAGACATGATGACATTAAATCGTACAGAATTTTATGCTTTTTATTAAACATTTGTTTAATAAAATGCTGGACTCATTGCCAACAAAAAGGGAAAATTTATAAACGAAGTGGCCGTCCTGTAAGGATTGAAATGAAAAAGTCTTTTCTCTCTAGCACGAGTTCATGACCAAAAAAATCTGATGGGATTACATATAGCGAGCGAGATATGGAGTGAGCCTAAAAAATGAAAAGGTTTTATACAACATCTGCAGAAAGAAACCTTTATCATTCTCAAAGATCTCATCTTCCTCTAGTCTTCCTTAATCATTTATGAACATATTGAGCACAAGATGCTGATGCAAATGTATGTAATTATCCGTTAGATTTTTTCTGCCCATCGCGCCAGTAGTCCTTCTACAACTCCTTTGTTGTCTATATTTGAAAAAAAACTATAGCAGAAGTATTTTCTTGAACATTTTAATAAAAGCACTTCGGCATTCTAAGATAGTCCCGGTTTTTTGTCAGGAAAAGGAGATATCAATAAAATATAGGGAGAAGCAGTAGCAAAAGCGAAGAGTCTTTGTTCTTGTTCCTTCCTTCATTTTATTCATCTCTTTTTCTTTATTCATTTAAATTCCCTACGCCCTAAAGCCAACAACAGCAGCAGCTGTTTCCCTTACTAAAGTATTAATATGACATAAGAATAAAGAAACTTTGGGAGTCTCGCCTTCTTGGCGTTTTCCCTTTAGTAATAAGTAGATTGTTCTTCGAAATGTTTCTTGTTGAGATCATCACCACATTACATGTGAAGTGGTTGTGTCTTGACATCCTCCTATCATTTCATCATCCCTAGTCTCCAACCTAATTTGCATATAATCGGGGAATTCCTCCGACGAAAAACAAAAAGGTCAGGTCAAGATAAGATATTAGAAAAGGGGTAGCACCATTCACCATCATCGCTGCCTTTTTACTGCTTTCTTTCTATATCTTCTGTCGATTTAGAAAGAAACTCCTTTTTGTTCTTTACAATCTCATATCTGAATAATCAACAGAGAAACACATGCAAATTTATTTGGAATAGGAAAAAATACAGTTGGCAAGCTGGCTCATGATGATGAGATATGTTCTCAGAAACCTTTCTCTTGGGCTTGCTCAGCAAACTGAAAGAGATGTTGGCAAAAACATGATCATTCTGTTCTCACATAATATTTGCTAACATTTTGACTTTTTCAATGTTACTGTTATGTAACACTGTAACTTCTCAATATCATTAACTATTGGAGCTGAATAATATCCCTGTACTAGTAATGAAAACGTAAATTAGTTTATTAAATTGGAAAATAAAAATGCATTCTTAAGCAGTTAGGTAACGTTTTGCAAATCGACACTGCTGCCAATAAGAGCTTACTCTTGGAAAGTACATGCATACATAGTAAATATAATAGTTTCGATGTTTAGCAGAATTGCATAAGACTACTACGCTGCATTTTAAGCGCATTATTTTGGAATAAACGATTAGAAAATAAGCTGTGTTAAGTTTAAAAGCAATTTTTGGTTAAACGCAAGCATTTGTATGTACTCACTCTGAAAATATGCAGACTTTTATGTGGTGCGGGGTGTGCTAATGGACATTCTGACACTGAATTAGGTTGCAAATTACTTTTTCCATTTACGTATTCATAAATAACTATGGATTAACGGTGTTCATTTTTAAATAATGCTGTTTGAATATTTTAAAATTCCAGGACGGTTGACGTCAATGTTGTCGTTTAAATCATAAGCAAAGAATGTTACAGATTAAGCTATTAATGTCAAAGTAGAATAAAACTTACCTCTCCAATTTTAGAAATTCTAAAAGATTTAACAATAGCTGGATTATGGTTATTATAGTTTAAAAATATGTATTGTCGTACTTGGCATTTTACAGAAAGGTAAACAATCATTTTCCAAAATCTTAATGCTTAAGGATTGCAACGTTTTGCTCTATTCACTGGGTACAGTAATTTAAGAAATATTAGTGTAAATCTTCAAAGCAATTAGATGCAGATGGTCTCGTTAGAAAAATACGGAACCTTTTATAGGGGCAACGGCATCGGCAGTACCAGGTTGGCTCTTTCTATTCTACTACAAAGAAACATTCAGTGTTAATATAAAAATAGGTATGATAAAGAAGATGATATTTTAAGTACCCAGCGTTTACAAGATGAAGCAGAGCGTGCTGTTTTAATGTTATCTGTGAGGAGGAGGTGTTTTGTGTTTTTGCTACTCTTTCTCTTCTTCTTTGTTGCTAATAAAGGCTCAAAGATATTATGCAGGTGGTAGCGGATGGATTAGTCTGGGTGAATCCCTTTATTTATTCTGAATGAAATGCGTAGACTGCAAAAAACCATATGGGAAACGATAGTTACCCTCAGCCGTGCGTTTCAATAAACCTGCCTTACTTACAGTTTTCTAACAATAGTTTGCAAAGCAGTATGAAAAAATAACGAGGAAGCAGATGTGAGGGGGAGAAGAAGAGAAGACCAAGAGAATACAGTAACTTTTTCAAAGTACGTAATAATAATATAAGAACTACAAGAAAGGAGATTTTTCATCATTGTTGAAACTTTTTGGCTGTTATTTGAATTCAGGTGAGCGTAGAGCAATAAGCAATACTATTATTAGTGAAGCAGTGCTATATGGACTGTGAAGAATGAGGTGGCCACAAAGAGCCACACAACACGAAACATCATGAATCGAATTAGAGAAAGGGAATGAAAAGGGTTTGGCTATGACTAGGTATGAGTTGTAGCGTGGCTAATCCAAATAAAAGAGCATCTTCCATTTCAATTCATACATTCACAGAGGAGTG
The DNA here is from genome assembly GCA_027744615.1 of Lepidocyrtus cf. nigrosetosus NNG-2020. NCBI lineage: Eukaryota > Metazoa > Arthropoda > Collembola > Entomobryomorpha > Entomobryidae > Lepidocyrtus > Lepidocyrtus cf. nigrosetosus NNG-2020. Next base: position 5,828 of record JAHZNK010001212.1, on the reverse strand, counting down.
TACATACATATTGCACTCACACCAACAACAAGGCAAGGTAATAATAACAATGCCTCATTTTTGAGGCAAGTTTGATCGTTTTTGACTTTTCTAGCTGACGACGGATTGTGATGAGAGATGAAATGAAACAATGGAACAACACAGTGCTATGCACCTTTTTTAAGAAAAAATATGATGATCCACACTAGATCATGCGGAACTAGTAGCGAGGCTAGGTATGAACTGATGAACTAAGTGAAATTTAAGTAAAACTTCCCAATACACACAAAAAGAACTAAAACGTAACAGCAACGCATAGATCAAGGTAAAAATTACCAATCTACAGGGTTGTGTGTGTAATCATAAGATTTTTCCTACATGAATTCATTCTTCCTCTTTAAATACTCTGCATTACCCTATGGAAAAAGTTTGGGCTTATGCCTTTCCTGCTGTCGTTGTTACGATCTGCAATGAATGGGTAATAATAATCTAATGTAAAAACGTAAAGGGAAGGCAGGGATGGATATATTCAAAAATCCAACAAAACAGCCCATGGTCTCGTGCAAGTATGAAAGTCTCTTTTGTGGGCTTCTTCTTCTTTACTTCTCCCTCTCATCATCAACATTCATCACTATCAGCGTATATAGATACACCGGTGTTGCTGTAAAGTTTAGTCAGTCAGTCAGTCGGCTTCTTGCTGCAGTGATCTGTGAGAGTGAGCGAATCAAGTTATAAGAAACTTTTTAGCTTAAAAGCTGAAAGAAAAAAAGAGGTTAAACTTGAGAGAGTTTAAGCTAAAAAGGTGTGAGTTCAATAGTAGTGAATGAAACGGAATTGAGGCTAACTTACTTAACTTTCTGCTGTTCTATGCCACACACACACTCTATTGCTCTCGCTTCTCTCTGATGTGATTCTTTCCTTTTTGCAATAAGAGTAGATTGGATTTCGTTCAACAAAGACCTAAAGTGTGAGAATAAAGTGAAAGGTGATCCTTATCGTCACTTCTCAATATTCCACTTTTCCCAATTTTTGCCTGCCTTGCCCTACGTTTTTATTTGTTTTTGGTGGAGTTCTTGCTTCATCCTTTGCTTCACGTTGCCCAATAATATTGACAGTTTTACGACAAGTGATTGCAAAAAAGTGAATTAATTCTGCATATATCGAACGAGGCAGTATCGCAGAGGATTGGTGTACGGTATACGAACAGTTTCTTCTGTCATCTTTATCCTTCCACACATCGTATTTTGTCTAGAACAAAGTCTAGCCAGACTGATTGCGTACAAAAATTCAGGTTTCTTCCGATATTGAATGAAAGAAAAAATCATTGGTGAATTCGTAAAAAGAGTTAAAAAAGATAATTTCATGTACAGTGCACTACTGGTGACTCTTTGTGGTTCAAGGTGACAATTTATTTTTCAATCAACCAGAAATACTTCCTTGCTTATTATGAGTAGCATTATTCCATTGATATGCTATGAAGTAAGGTAGTCGCTGGTTGGAAAGAATTTTCTAAATTAACTAAATCCCAAAATTATGGTTGTCACTATTGACTTGGATGACAAGTCGGATGAAAGGTAAAAATACTTGAACTTGTTAATTAAATCTATATTTACAAAAAATATATGCAGTCAAAAACTTTTTGTCGCCTGTTGAAGGACAATGCTCAGAAAAATTTAAGCTATTGTTTGGGAAATGAAATTATTTCTGACGAATTGATTAGTAATGTTAGAATATCTTAGAAAACAGTTTGAATCACATTTTTATAAATATTCTTTGATATTGCATTGTGTACAAAATAAATGACAATAATTTAAGCTTAACGTTTTTAGAGCAGCATAAAATCTGTAATATTGATTTATGTGTTTTTTTTGTAAACATATATATTCCATTTAGTGACGTATACACTCATTTTTACTTAATCCATATGGCATCCTCATCATCTTTTGATTCGCTAAAAGTCTCTCCCAGTAAGTAAACTCTTGAGTATTCTAATGCAGATGTAGCATGAGAAAAGTACAAATAATACATTAGAGAGATTTTTTATAGATTGGGGGCTTTAAACTGATTTGAACACAAAAAACCAAGAGGTGATTTTAGCATTTTTGTACAATAGAGAATTTAATTTTCTACATTTTCATTCATGTAGAGAAGGGAAAGTCATGGACCGTAACGGAAAAATCGAGAAGCTAATAACATTTCATAGAAACTAACCATTCGCTTTCATGTAGTTTTTGCTGAAGAAACTAATAATGATTCATATACATACCTATGGGCACTAATGATGGTGATATTTAGTAAATTGGAAAATAATGAACGTTGAACGTGTTAGTGCGTAATAATAAGTGCAACTGTTGTGCTAGGTAGCTCTGCATTATACAATAAACGAATTGCCTATTATTTGTTTGTTAACTATTCTTTTGAAATTAAGGACAACCTGCCTATAATGAGAAACAATAAGTCCAGACCAATAATCGGAGCTTATAAAAGTGTATGTTTATTATTGTTTAATGCTTATATTACCAAAGAAATGGGCACGGAAATGTAAAAACTCAAAGCCTTTTTGTTAAGGTGTGTAGAGTATTTCTTATGTCACCCTTGATGACAAAAGCGCACCACAGACTTATAAATATAGGCAGAAGGCAGAACGCCAACACAAATTAGCCTTGATTGTACTTGGCAGGTGCATCCTTTCTCCAACAAACTTTCGTGTTGGTTGTTTCCCGTATGGCTTCCTATCAGCAGTTTTAGTACATTAGTTTCGGTTTTGTATTTATTGTGAGTTGGTGCTGCCATGCATTACGGACACGCGCCAAGGGCTACCTTACCTACTCAAAGAATAACCACGTTTCTTATGTCAGATATACGGCGAACAACTTAGCACTACTTTACTTCCGGTCGTCCTGCTGATTGTATGGATATCCAAAATAAAATTTTATGTCAACTCGACTCCACCTCACAAATACTTATATCAAATTTACCTTTTGTAGTGAATATGTTTTGGCAATAATTTATGCAATACTAACTCAAATACCCATATACTATTATGTTTTGAATGCCAGAGTCCAATCTTGGCTTGAAAATTTATCTAAATTAAGTGAATACCCTGAATTCCTTTGCTTTAAAATTGCTCTATAAGACTGCAAAAGATAAGATCGGACTAAAGGCGATTTGCTATTCTGCTTTTTTGATTACTTTTTTGTTTGAAAAGAAGAAACGTCAAAACTTGCAAAAAATGCTTTCACGTCTAATTCTCTGAATTGGCTGGCAGCTCATGTTCATACAATTCCGATTTCAAACGCAAAGTATGAAAAAATGTATGAGAAAAAGTGAACAAAGCACTTAGAAACATAGCAGTAGCAAACGAAGAAAGTAAAAGGAAAAAGATATGTTGTTTATTCTGTTCTCATTTCTTCATATTTGGATGACTTGTTTGTTTGAAAGCAAATAAGATTGGGTTCATTTTTATTCTATCCAATATAATCCCCTTTTTCCCTTAAAGAAAAGTAGCAAGGGAAGATAATGGAATGGAAGGATGGGACTCATATTGCTTTCTTCTCCAGAAAAGAATGAAAGTTATTTTCCATTTCTATCCGCATCATTGTGTTTTCCAATATCCATTTGCGCATCACGTAATGTCAATGCAGGCACCCACACACATGTTTCCAAAACAGAAACCGATTCCATTTACTCACAATAAACAAAAATACTAAAATACAGAAAGAAACCTTATATATAACGAATTCCAAAATAATAATACATACGTATGTAACTTCAACTTCACTCATGTCAGGTTTACCATTTTGCGAATAATTCCTTTTCTTTCTCGAGCCACCTTCTCCGGGCAAATTTCTTGTTTGTGAAAACTGGAAATGTAATTTGATGCAGTGGATTTGTCTGTTGTTCCCTTGTAATCTTTATTCTTCGGGCAATTCAAGATATCATGATAGAAATATGTTGTTGGTACTGAAAAACAAAACAACTGTTTAAACTTTCTCTTCCCTTCAACTCAGATTCCTTTAATATGTCTACAAAATTGTACATAACGTACATTTATACTATGAAGTACATAACAGTTAACTCATAATGGAAAAATGGAATCCCTGTCGTTGTCCATTATTCATCTTTTGTAAACCATTAAAATAGCATTCGCTCTTTCGAAGTTTGGCGAATTCAATGAGGTGGAACAGTTACAGCAGTAGTGACTTGTTAAATGTATGGAGCACGATGATGAAGCACCCTGTTTATGGAAATAGAGACTAAAAGGTTTGCAAAAATATCTTATCAAAGCTGAAAATACTTCTACTTGTTTGGTTTTAAAAGATGCATACTTTACAATTAAAAATAACACTGCTTTCTGCTTGTAAATTTAATTTATAAAAGATTTTTCTCCATTCCTTCAATAATCCACTATATGAAGGTTTAGTAGGCATAAAAAGTTGACAGAATATGCGTGTCTGTCTAATACTTATGCTTATGCAGCCGTTTTGTGTAAGTTAATTTTAAACTTTTTTTTCCAAATTCTACGAGCACGCGTCGCTCTTCTTCAAAATTATCTTTACACTTCCCTCCAACTTACCTTCTTCCTGTTTGATGCTTTAAATAAGCAAGCGGATGGTATAGTAATGATGATGTAGCTTACACAAGCTCATACAAAACGAGAGGGGAGAGAAGCTGTTTGATTTGATACATAAGCAGCTATATACGTAAGTATTTAATTTCAAAATACTTAAAAGACACAAGCTGTGTGCACTAAAATGGTTACCTTTCTTATTCTCGGGAAAAATACTTTTTACTCCTTTTGCTTAAAAACTTGAAAAAATCGGTTTAGAAAAACAGCAGGCGACCAGCAGAAGCAAAACCAGCTTTACAAACTGGAGTCTGGCACCCGTTATCAAGGACGGCTGGTAGAATTGTAGGAAGGGGGAATAATGAGATCAGGGGTTTACAAAACGATTATTTTGAAGAAAATTTTGGAGATTGAAAATACTTAGTCCATACGCAAACAGAATATTGAAAGCTTAAAAAACAGATTTTTGGAAAACGACTGAAACAAGTTTACTCACACAAATGACAATGTAATAACATTTTGTGCAGTATATATTTTTAAAGAATTTTTGAAGAACTAAAAATACATCGCAGCTAAAAGGACGACGACGTCGGTTGCCGTCGGTGTCGGTGCGTTGTAACAAGCTCGTGCATTGGCATTACTTTTTCTAACCATTAAGTACGTAATAATGATATTATACAGTTTATTCTCGTGCCAGAACTACTGATTCTTCTTCCGACAGCTGCCCTAACTTTGTCACAGAAGAGTAAGGAAACGTATTAATATTCATTTTTCATGTAACAAATATTATTTTACCGTAGAAAAACCCTTCACTCTCACTTGAGAAAGTATCATTTTTGAATGACATAATTGAGCAGAATGTATTTCCATAAGGAAAAGTGAACTTGTAACATTCAACGTTTTTGGTTTTCAAGAGTCATGAATGAAATTTTAAACATACACACATTTTATTGTTGTAAATGACGTAGATGCATCCCTATTAGACGCATTCGTATGCAGACTGCATCCGTTTTTGAAACTAGTGAAAGAAACTCCTATAAGGAAGTTCATTGCTATTGCATTTGATATGTGTTTCCTTTGTGTATATGGTTGCATATATTTAAAAGATTTTTCAAAAAACGTATTGAGGTAAAGCACAGACCAAATTTTAAATTGTTTTAAATGAAGCTGGTCGCCTGCTGTTTTTCTAAACCGATTTTTTCAAGTTTTTAAGCAAAAGGAGTAAAAAGTATTTTTCCCGAGAATAAGAAAGGTAACCATTTTAGTGCACACAGCTTGTGTC
>JAHZNK010001211.1:0-11496 GCA_027744615.1 Lepidocyrtus cf. nigrosetosus NNG-2020 | reverse complement strand
AATGCAAATATTTCGCTGCGGGAAGCAATTTAAGTAGGTGAGCCACCTAATCCTGTTACAATTACTTTGTCGACAATTCACAAGAGATTTAAAATGTGGTGAATTTTATGAAATCCTATTATCACATCCAACTTTAGACAAAACTTTCATTTAGCTCACAAATAATGACAAAAGCTCTGCTTTGAATTTATTTCTTGCAATAAAATGTTATATTTTAACGAGTTTTATAAAATATGGCACAAAATGGGAAAAGTTTGTATTCTTTTGTAAAATCCACGTTTATGCAATAATACTGCAATCCTTGTACTTTACAGATTACAACGATCTAGCTCAAAAGCCTCGTTATAATAGCGCATCCAAGTGGAATTGAACATGTCGCAAAATCTGATTTTTTCCAGATGAGAACAAAGTCGGTAATGATGGGGAGGATATCATACTTTGGTTCAGGAATTATTTATAGAGCTTTAAAAATAGTTTCCTTTAATACTCACTCCGTCATTATCAAGTTTTACTGTTTGTAACCAAATTGTAACAGCTGCACTGCTATTGTAAATTATTTCCACAATATAGACCGAGAAAACGTTTTAACAACCTGCTAATACAAAGCTTGCTATTCAGTAATGAATTGAATTTATTTTGCAATTTTCATCAAATATCACAGATCAGCATTTTTATTATTAAATTACATGATTTCCGGGTATATGAATTTGATGATTCAGTCTTTTCAGCATTTTAGTTGGATCACTGGTTAAAGTTGGTTAGGTTTGCTTTGCTTTCACGGTGAAAGTTTCATCTTCACTTCTTTGATATTTCAAACTACAAAACCAGCCATTTCATGGTCCTTTGTTCAGCAAACATTTCTGATACAGCTTCACAGACGATGAAAATGTATTGTTAACGGTTGCAAGTGGCATTTGTGATATCTTGGCCGGCTTTGTAACGGTGTCATTCTATCGTTATCCTTTGAAGAATAAAACTTATTTCTAAACCACTAATCGATATCCTGTATGTTTTATGCATGAAGCTTTGGTACAATGCCTGGAAGCAATTTTTTTGTAGAAATCGGGCTTGGATCTTCAATTTTATGTGGAACTGCAATGCGACAGGAGGATAATCTTGCGGGGTCAATCGAAAAACAGAAATAGTTTAATAGTATTACGTAATCGTAGAAAATTTATTGCATGTCTGTTACTTTTACGTATTTCGTTTTTAAAATTTTATAAAATGGCGTAATCTTAAGTTGATCTTCAAAGAAGGTATTCAAATTACAAGACAAACTCATCAATTAACGAAGTAGAAGTTTCAACGCAAGAATATATTGGATATCCTGACTCTTCCGGTTTGGTTAGCTTTATCAGTCCGCACACCTGTCTAAACAACTTTCTCTGATGACAAAACAAGCTCTCCACTTGAAAAACGAAAAGATCCTTTCCCAAAGAAAGTTTTGTAAGTTTATCTCCCAACTGGACCCTGAAGGGCTGTCAAGCTTACTAAACTCCAAAAGATTGGACTGGGGCTATTGGTAACCATTCTTGTAGTTTATTTTGCACTTTGTACAACAAAAGAATTGAGTGTGAAAAGAAAAAGGATTTGTGCTTTTATCATTTTGTAAAAAGGCTTTGCAAAAAACGTTAAAAATGTTAAGTCCAGCTTTATTGCGTCAGTGGTAGCCAGACAAAGCTTTTATGGTTTATTTTGCTCCTTTGAAAGTGTGCACATCCGTCATCATCACTGGAAACTTCGGGATTTAAAGAACAAATCTCTTTTTATGTGTTACATTGTTTGGTGTTTATTTTTGCTTTTATTTCGAAGATAAAAAGCAACCCAGATAAAAAGACTTAAAAGATCCTTTTCGAATTGATCCTTTTTAAAAACCTGTCAATATTTTATCATTCTTTTAAAAGCTCATTGTCAACAGACTTAAAGTTGTTTGTATTGCTGGGAACTAAGATAAAAGCAAACTATAATACACATTTTATGTACTTTCAGGTCATGCTTCAGCAATAATGTTGGGGCTTTGTCACTACCACGCTTTGGAATAATCTTTTACTGCAAAATTGGCAAAGCTCCATGAAAAACGACACTAGCAATGTCCAGGTTTAGATTAAAAATAGATTTGAACGGTTATGCCTCCCACCAAACTATGAATAAAATGAATATGAATAGAGATTAAATATGACGTACAGAGGTACTTGGGATGATTCCACTCATGCTTCATTTCTTTTCCTAGTGTAAATCCCACATTTTATTAAAGATACAAAGAAAGTGTTTTTGTATTTTTCGCACTTTTCATTCCCTCCATTTCTCAACTCTGGAATATTGCAGAGAACAATCCATTTTGTAAGTTGTTGTTCTTTCCTCAAGGCACACCGCTACACCAGACTTGAATCCTAAATGTTATGGTGGTCACGTAAAAGAAAGTTGTGTTTTCATCTAAAACATTTTACACGTGTTTGTCTGCATCCCTGAAGCAGTTGTGAAAACAAAAACTATTTCTTTTGAAGGTTGAGTGTTCTTCTAATCCTCACACAAAACCGCATATCTCAATTTCTTTTTCTTTTTTGCTATGCTCACATGAATTTATTTTTATTCAAGCATTAAACCTAAAAGTTTGGAGAACAAAAGCATTTCTAATTCAAGGATTTCCAAAAATCCTTTGTTGATGAGTTGGAATGAATAAACAAAATATCACAGAATGGATTATTCCACATTTTTCCTCCTGGTTTAGCTATCATTGGGTATTTTAAAAGATTTCAAAAGTATTTTAATTCACTTGGCATTTGCAGACAACGTGGTTAGACTTGAGATTTGTAAATACCGTGGTTGGCAAGATACATAGAAATTATATGCTTTGTTTTGAGAGATAAAATCACTAAATGAGCCTCAATTTAGAATTCAGATCACATCTATACAAATCTGAAAACGCTGGGAGTACACGAAATACGTACATATTTTGTAAATTGTTGATGTCATATATCGTAAAAATTGCAATTACGTAATAACTAGTATACCTGTACGAAAATAGAGTCTGAGAATAGCGATATTTAAATTTCCTTCGCCAATTTAGATTTTCCCCCGATTTTCAAACCTACGAAATAATTGATTTGGTTCAAACGGTTGATGAAAATGAGTAAAAAGTTTATATTTCGTCAGGTAAAATGAGCAAAACTTTCAAAATGACTTTATTTTAGTAATTGATAAGATTATTTTTTTTCATTTAGTTATTCGACACGACATCAAGCACATACACTTATCTACTCGGAGACGTTGAATCCAAAAAGGCGGTACATTTTAAAGTGGATGAAAGGATGTGGAGCAAAAAGCGTTATATCGGAGGCTTCTGGAGCTACTGCAGATGTTAAAGTTAAGCACGGGGATAAGATTCAGATTGGAGAGCGTGCCTTGGAGGTACATCATACAGTGATTGAAGCTCCTGTCTACTATATTGTGTTAATTGACTAATTATTTCCTCTGTAGGTATTAGCAACACCTGGTCATACAAGCGGCTGTGTTAGTTATGTATTCCACGAAGGCAGAATGGTATTCACCGGTGATACACTTTTAATCAGGGGGTGTGGAAGAACTGACTTCCAAGAGGGGTGTGCTAAAACGCTGTACAATTCCATTCACAAAATTCTCTATAAATTACCTGATAACTACGTAGTTTACCCTGCTCACGATTATAACGGTAAGTTTTATTGATTTCACTGTTAATTCAATGATTATATCTGATTTCACTTTTCTCATTCTCAAGGTCAACAAAGTTCTTCAATTGGGGATGAAAAGAAGCACAATCCTCGTCTCACAAAGGATTTGAAGACATTTAAGAAAATAATGGCCGAGTTGAACTTACCCCATCCAAAGTTAATAGACTCGGCTGTTCCTGCTAATCAAGTATGTGGACTTTATAATCTTAGCCCGGCACAGCAAAAGAAACTTGAAGTAGAGCAAACATGCAAAATTTGTGGATTTATTCATTATAAAAAATAAAATTATATCGTTCCCGTTCGTTACATGCTGATTAAAGTTGTTATTCAACGGTGTTTTTACAAAATGTTTACTGCTCAATTTGTACTTTAGTGTACTAGTCTGTTAAGGCGATGGTAAATCTTGTTTTCACTCAAATTACATTAACATTTGCATAAAAATAAACATATTTGCGGAAGTAGCACAGAAAAAAGTAGCAAAAAGTCCATTTGGAATCAAAACAGCATCCTTAAGAGTGCACTTACATAAGGACACTTTACCCTGCACACTTGATCCTTTGCAAAAAGTTCTTTTGTCATGAAATATGGAAGGGAAGTTATTTTGCTTTTACTTGGCTTTTACTTTGCAGATTTTTATGCTTGGGTAAACCCATTCAAAAATTTTCTTGGCTTCTTCTTTTCAATTCCTTTTTTCTCGGGGACTTGGCTGGGGGACCCAATTACTGTTTTGTAAAAGAAAGAGAAGTTGATTTAGGTATTGTAGATACTATTCAACTGATATTAGAAAGATAAAAACTGACTAGATTTACAGTAAAAAATTAAATGTCAGTTTGAATTAGCAAAACTATCTGGTTTATTTAAAAAGTGCTTAAGGGAACAAGTTTTTGGTTAATCCACTCTAAATTATGTTTTGTTGCTCATTCTATTCTCTGGCCTTCTGGTGCCTTTATAATTGAAGGCAACTTTATGTGAAGCCAACATACAAATGGAAAGATACAGATGGATCAAAGGCCTAAAGCTTTGGAAAGCATTCTCACGGGAAGAGGGAAAAAGTTGTTTTGTCTGGATGGAAATTGGGCTCAAGAGAAAATTACTTTTGTAAGTTTTCCCATTTTTTACTCGTAAAACTTACGCATAGAATAAGGCTTGTTTATGGTTTCCTGTCCCGTTTCTCCTCCTCTTTACAGAGTGACATAGACATTTGCAAATGTATGCTGGAAATGGGAGGGTCAGCAGTATTTGGAAAGGTAGTAGAAAACAAAACTAATTTGCTGCGTTTGTTAAAAATAACTTTTCTAAACAAAGTAGAGTGTTGTTCGTCGTTAATTAAGTGAACAAAGTTTTAGAAATGATTTTCCCAGTAAGAACGTTTTAAATTAGGTAAATGTTAATTAAGATTAGGGTTGGAGAAACTTTCCTCGTTTCAAATTTCTTTTGTTTATGATTAACTTACTACTTAAACGATTTTTTATGCACACGTGAACTAATTTAACGAAAGTTATACTATGAACAATCATTGTCAACTCATCCATGGAAAATTACAGAAAAATCTACTCTTGTATGCAAATACTAATGTTGCACAGTTGCAAACTTTGTATATTATGTCAAAAATATCAAATTACTTTGTTTTCAAAACATGTCCTTTGACAAAATAAACTTTTAAACTAAACAAATTTTTCCTAAGGGATGACTTTTAAATAAAATTAGTCAAATTGTTTTGATCTTTTGGACTCTTTACACTTCAAACTTTCAAAACACAGCTATCCAATACTATCCAATAAGTACAAAATATGATCTGCTGAACTGCAAATTGCTTTGTCATTGCAATGTTTTTCTCATCAGTATATAATATCACATCACAGCTAAAATGAGACCAGTTCTAGCCGTTCTAGTAATTTGCAATAAGATGCAAACTCAGCAAGTTTTAAAGGTAGTGTTTGGATGATTTCTGGAATTCAAGGAGTAGTAGTTTTATTTCTTTGCCTATTTTACACAAAATCAAAATAAAGGGGTTATGCACGTTCCCTGTGACAAATATTGTCTTGTTCTATCGTAAATACTGGTACACTTTTTAACCCAGTTTATAATGATGAAAGGGCAGTCCCAAAGTGAAGACAATTTCATTAGAGAAAGCCATAGCGGTGTGCATTTTGCGGCTTACCATAATTTGACCATCTTGCACCATTTCAAAAACATTTTGAACAAATCCTTGCTCGTTTCCTGTGCTGTAAATGTAGTCTGCAATCTCACCCGGCGTGTATTCCCTGTCCAATTTCAGAAACAGACTTGGAAAAGGATTCGCTGTGGTGACCTTGCTCTTTTCCCTACGATGTGAACGGTGTCTGTGTTGCACACTTCCTGTCACATCCTTTCTTTCTGTGGTTGAGGTTGGTTGAAAAAGTGAATCATTCTGAAATACAAGTCATTTTTAGACTTAGTGGAATATATGTCGACTGCAAATCAAACAACATACAACAACTCATATATTAACGATTTACTATAAAATTTCCAATACCAGGGAGTTTGACACGGTAGTTGATATTTTCAATGTTGATCTTGTACTTATTTAAAGATTATCTTGAACATTTAATTTGACATAAACCAAACGCATTAAAAAGTACTATCGTACAAACTACAACCGTAGACGGTAGACGTAAATGAGACGTTTGAACTACAAATGTCTGACATTAGACTTTGCATTACTACTCATACCATCATACGATCAGCTTTCTCCATTCCTTTCCTCTTTCTTGGCATAAAACCAAATCATGCAAAGATGTAGTCCCTCAGTCCTCATCTTCTTCTCAGTTGAGAAAGGTTCGAATTTAAGTCTCGCAACAAAACTGAAATGGATTACAGAGCGTCCGCTTCGATCTATACAGAATCATACAAAATGGAGTTTGGTAAAAGTGAAAAGTCTCCTTCACGGAAAGTTATTTTATTTGTGGAGACTATAATTGTGTTGCTAATTGCTACACTGTGTGTTAAAGATTGTAATCCATCCATTATTGAACGGGAAAATAGTAAAGTTCTCCCAACACCAGCAGCAGTTATTGATACTTCACTAGGAAATAGCTTCCAAGCTGTATCAAATTCCCCGGTAGAGTACTTGTAGTTTTCGCAATTCACGTTATCTACAAATTCGAATCTTGTTTTTTCTAATCTACTTTCTAAGACGAATTCTGTTTTAATTTTATAGGCAAATTTCACTACCGCAAATGAGATAATCTCAGCCACAAGTTTACTCACCACAATTCCAACAAACGGCAGAACTGACAGAATAGACGAGGCTGGAAACATGCAGGAATCCAGCTCAAGCCTAGTTTTAAAATTGGATAGAGATTACACTCCCCTTGAGATTGCAGAATACATTTACAGCACAGGGGACGAGAAAGGGATTTCCCAGAGTGTCTATGAAATGGTCCAAGACGGACAGATTATTGGTGAGGGGATAACGGAACTGATCAAATTGTCAATGCATCTGCAAAATGGCAAGTAAGATAAAAGTTTTGTCTTTTGATTGCAGTTGAGTCAAGATGATATCATCCTGTTCCTGGAAGCTGTGCAAGTGCATTTGGACGAATTGAGAAGGACCAAGGCTTTGACTCCAGAAGAGCGAATAAGAAATTATACAAGGAAAGTTGATCTGGATGGATAATTTTCTTAGGATTCCCAAAAGACTTGGAAATAATAACTTCCAGTCGGATATGATAATCCTGAAGTCTCAGTGAACACAGAAGTCGTAAGAATGCCAAGTGATAAGAAAAGGGACTTACTACTTTCCTTGGAAGATATCATTTCGTAAAAATGCTTTAATCGCAACGAGTGCATTGGAAAAGGATTTGTGCCAATTTCACAAAAGTGACTAAAAACTTGAATGTGGTTCCTGCTTTCCAACCAAAAATTACTTTCAATCCTTCCAATACCATTTTTCAAAATGTGTTGTTGAATATTAAAGAATAAAGTACCTTGAAAGAAATATGTTTCTGGCAAAAGTTTGCAATCATATTGGGGCAACCTGATATAGCATACATTTAGAAATTGGATAAAATGATAAGCAATTTTCAGGCAAAAATATTGGCAACCTTCACCAATGAAGTTTTTAGATTCCTTTTTTCCAGAACATGTATCACAAAAGGAGTTTGGCAAACAAATGAAATTGACACCTTTCATCGTAGTTGCACGCTACACTTACAATAATCCTTAGCCAAGATACGTCCAAGCAAAGAATAGAAAATCCTGTGAACAAGCTTTCGACTTTCTAACAATAATATTTGATCGCCACCCTTTCTCCTTCGTCTATCAGAGAGTAAACAAATAATATCCGTAGCGCTTGCAAAAACGCATTTCCTGTTCCACTCCCGTTCATTCATTCTCTGGAAAACGAGAATGTTATGGAAAATAGGTTGGATTGGAGAAGGAGCTCGTTACAAGCCAAGCAAAGCAAACTCATAAATCACCACCGCGCGCGTGTTCTCTTTTAAGAATAAATGACCCAGATAGAACGGATATATCCGGATAGAAGCATCTAGTGCGTACGATGAGATTCAGTTTTTGATGAGTATTCCAGGTTGGAGTTTATTTAAAGGTCTGGAGACTGTAAAATATGGACGATTCTTCACAGCCCAGCTTGACTCCTTCTTTTGTGGTTGATTTGGCAAAGCTTTTGTTGTCTGCGAGTCGGTTTTCATTAAACGCTGTTATCATTAAGCCGAGCATTATTACTGAAATTTGTAAAAGGAAGTCGCCTTCAGCTGCAGAAATTCCTTCCATTGTTCACCAATCCTTTGTAGTAGTGGACAAGATGGAAAGTGCCTCGCAGAGAATCTTCGTTTCCAAATTTACTATTGTTTTTTATTAATGGATGGAGAATTAAATAAATGAATTGGAAAGGAATGATTATGGCATTGGGATTGGCAAGGAGTCATTTATCTACGTTTTATCTTCAATCCACTACAGCCACAACCGAACCTTTTATAGCTGAAAGGTACTTCATGCCAATCCCAGGCGTAGTTTTATTGCTGAACTGAATAATCAAGAGCTTTGGGAACTATATTTTGTTTCCTGCCACAATCTTAAAACGAGTTGTATGATTAATTAATTGAATTTATGCATAATTAGTTACAAACTACTATTATGCGGTTAGAATTATTTCTTGTTAAATGTATTCTCTTCATAATTTTTACTAGAAAAATATTATAAACCTGCTTAATTTGGGTGATTCCACAAAACTATTACCTGATTTTGCAAGATTGCCCAACTTTTACACGAGTTTCATTTAGAAAGTTCATTTGGCACGATTTTATTTCAGTCCATTTATAATCTTTCTTAATAACTTTCTCCTAAAAAGGTATCAAATCTCTTTCTTGTTACAAGTCATCTCATTATTGATCTTCCATTTTTTACTTTCCATGCAATTTTTTATGATGAAATCGCTGATGAAAGAGTGTTTAATAAATGAGCCAATGCTTTAACTCAAGGATCACCTAATTTAAGAAAAATGACCCAATCAACGTCCTTTTTTCCTTTGGAAACCTTCCAAAAGTTGTCCAAATTTCGTTTTGAAAAGAAGACAAGATTCATTTCGTGAAGAAATTATCTAACACTGGAGTAGCCTATCAATGCATACCACGCAAACTTAACTTGAATGTCAATTTGACAAGGAAAACGAAATTTACTGACATTTAATACATAAAAACTTAATGAAGGATAATAGCCACAGATAGACTTGGCATTTACAAAATTTGTATTAATTTTACTAGCAAAGAAGATTGTGAGTCAGTTGCGGTTTACCACTTTTCCATTTAAGAAGAAAACCAACAAAAGAAAACTGACAAGAGAAAGGTCTGTGGAAAAATAGACTGCAGGAAATTAAACTTTATTGTAATGAACTGTGTTTGTTGACCTCGTTCATCATCTCCATTCTCCTCTCCTGTCAGAACAATCTCACTTTCCAATTTCAAATACAAACTTAATCTTTTTTTCGAACAGAAGTCTCTTGGTCTCTTTATTTTAGCATTCACGCCATGATCAGAGGGAAGAGCTAAACAAACACTCTCGTGTCCTGATTTCATTCTACGTTGCATTATGTCAGCGTTAAAAGCTAGACATGTGAAGGTACACTTCACCTACTTCAATCTTTCTTAGAGATGCGGTAAAACGAGAATTTTACACAAAACAGAAAGAGAAAGTTTTGATTAAAAATAAATCTGTTCCTTGTCTTCTTGTCCACTTTAATCTCAGGAAGTGTTATAAAAGCTTTACAAATTCAAGTTCCGCTTTGAATAAAAGTTTGGTAGTATGCTAAAATAAATTTCAAAATAGGGACGATTCTTCGTAGCCCAGCTTGACTCCTTCTTTTGTGGTTGATTTGGCAAAGCTTTTGTTGTCTGCGCATCGGTTTGCATTAAACGCTGTTATCATTACGCTGAGCATTAGTATTACTGAATTTTGTAAAAGGAAGTCGCCTTCAGCTGCAGAAATTCATTCCATTGTACACCAATCATTTGTAGAAGAGACAAGATGGAAAGCGTCTCACAGGGAATCTTCGTTTCCAAATTTACTATTGTTTTGTATTAATGAATGGCGAATTAAAGAAATGAATTGGAATGGAAAGATTATGGCATTGTAATTGGCAAGGAGTCATTTATCTACATTTTATCTTGAACCCACTACAGCCACAACCTTTTATAGCTGAAGGGAACTTTATGTCAATCCCAGGCGTAGTTTTACAGCTGAACTGAATAATCAAGATCTTTGGGAACTATATTTTGTTTCCTGCAACTATCTTAAAACGAGCTATGAGATTAATTAATTCAATTTGTTTGTTTGTGATTTTGCTTTCTCCCTGATTTAGAATTTATTTTTTACACACCAAGTAAAACAATAAAAGATTTAATTTATGTATAATAGTTACAAACTACTATTATGCGGTTAGAATTATTTCTTGGTAAAAGTATTCCCTTCCCAATTTTTACCACTTAAAAGATTATAAACCTGCTTAATTTGCGTTATTCAACAATTACACGATTTCGCAAGAATACACAGTTTTTACACGAATTTCATTTAGAAAGTTCATTTGGCACGATTTCATATCAGTCCATTTATTACCTTTCTCAATAACTTTTTCCTAACAAAGGTATCAAATCTTCATGTTTCCCTTGCTTGTTACAAGTAAATTCATCTCTGATCTACTATTTTTTACTTGGCATGCTATTTTTTATGATGAAGGACTATTTTTAAGGACTAAGAAAGGATTATTGAGTATTCCAGGTTGGAGTTTATTTGCAGGAAAACTGTAAGAGAAGGACTCGTTATAGCACAGCTTGACAATTTCTTTTTGTGATTGATTTGGCGAAGCTTTTGCTGTCTGCGCATCGATTTTCTTTAAACGCTGTTATCATTAAGCCGAGCATTATTACTAAAATAAAAGCAAGTCGCCTTCAACTGCATAAATTCCTTTCAATCTTATTGTGCTCCAATTCTTTGCAGTATATACACATCGAGAGGGAAAACACCTAACTGAGAACTCCAATTTCCAACTTTACTATTGTTTTGTATTAATGAATGGAGAATCAAAGAAATGTATTGGAATGGAATTATTGTCTTTTTAAGGATTAGGATTGGAAAAAGGTCATTTAATTTATCTCCTATTCATAATTCAGCCACCAGACTTCATCAATTTATAACCAAAAAGGGAAGATTATCTTAATCTCAGGCGTAATTTTATTGATAAACAGAATAATCAACAGTTTCAGAAAGTATTAGTTTGTTCTTTGAGGTTGGAAGA
>JAHZNK010001210.1:0-12685 GCA_027744615.1 Lepidocyrtus cf. nigrosetosus NNG-2020 | reverse complement strand
AGAAAGGATATCAATGGATAACCTGGAGTCGGACTCTAATCGGTTCTCATTTTCAAATGTGAGATTAGCTCTTCGGGAGGTTGTTGGAGAAGATGATCCCATGCCTGTAAGCAGAGGTAGCAGCGATGAGGATGAGGATGTTAGTGGAATAAGTAATAAAAGTCAACCTTCTGAGACCACACCACGACTTTCTTCATTTTGTTGCTGCTGTATCTGTTTGTCCAAAAAGTGGAAACTTCGAGTTAAAATTATTGGAGCTATTATGTAAGAATTGTTTTCAGACATATCAAACTCATGAAGTATAGTGCGAGGAGATTGATTTCATAGAACATTTGTCTATTTTCCATAGAGTTTTAGTGATATGCATTTTGCTAACAATGCTTGTAATGTCTCTCAGAGGAATGAATGGCTATGTCCCCCATCATCATGAGAATGAGCATGAAGACCCGAATTTGGGTGTTCTTAGGAATCAACAATGGCCTTTGCATGGTTGAGTTTATCGTTTAATTTTATTATTTACAAGTTATTAAAAAATAACTGAATTGTTTTATATGAATTGGTAGATGCTCAATCCAGAAAATTAAACATATCTTTCGATACGATGGCTCGTGCTCACAAAATTTGGAATTTTGATAAGGATGATGATGACAGTGATGAAAATGCTAAGGGTTCCCAAAAACTGACACAACAAAGTTCTTCAAATTACGAAACTTTACAACCCACGATAAATGGAGTTGCTGTAAGTTCACAAGTTTTACAGGAAAGTTATGAATTAGCTCGAAGCATATTGAAGGNTCAATCTCCTCGCACTATACTTCATGAGTTTGATATGTCTGAAAACAATTCTTACATAATAGCTCCAATAATTTTAACTCGAAGTTTCCACTTTTTGGACAAACAGATACAGCAGCAACAAAATGAAGAAAGTCGTGGTGTGGTCTCGGAAGGTTGACTTTTATTACTTATTCCACTAACATCCTCATCGCTGCTACCTCTGCTTACAGGCATGGGATCATCTTCTCCAACAACCTCCCGAAGAGCTAATCTCACATTAGAAAATGAGAACCGATTAGAGTCTGACTCCAGGTTATCCATTGATATCCTTTCTGAAGTCGGTCTATAAACATGAAATGGCCCAGGGAAGAGTTCCTCACTTTCCCCATCTTTCCTTTCTACCACCCCAACCTCACTTTCACTTTCCTCTCTCATGCTTTGCAACTCAATAGGAGGCTGGTAGCGCCTTGTGGGACGCACCCCTCCAACTTGTTGACTGCTGCCTCTTTCTCTACCACCACTTCTTCCCAGCCCTTTGTTATTTTGAGATTCAAAGGCATCCAAAAGTTGAAAGTCGCTTGTTCTCCTTTCTCTTCTTGAGGAGGGTGTAGCAGCGACTATTACATTGTGAAACATTTGTTTAAATTTCATTGTAATCCTTAAGTAAAGGGCAAACAGTGACCCAGAAATTTTATTTTACAAAGAAAGCACTTTTGCTAAATAAAAATGAATAATGCTTTGTTCGTTGTTGCATTTTGCATTGTTCGCAATCAAGCTTTGTGGAACAAACTGAACTAAGCATCAGAATGAAAATACAATAAACCCATTATATTTCGTTTTGGCAAATTATTGAAATTTTATATGAAGTCTTTAAGAACATGATGTCAATGGTAGGCAGCAAAACAAAGTTATTCTACCTATAAAACTATATATAACAAAATTTTATACCAATTTTGCGGTGTCTAGCGCAAGCTTTACACAGAACCTATGAAAATCATAATTAAAACTTTTACCAGTTTAGCATTACTATAAAATATTGCATAGATAGTAGATATGCAAACATAAAAAGTTTACCTTGTTTTTTAGTCTTAAGAATTTGTTCAAAGAATTGCTCTAACTGCACTGTCGCCTCGTTTCCTACACACATGCTATCCGAGAAAATTTTTGGAATGGTTATGGCTATTATTATTAAAGTAAGTTGCGATGATATTGCTAGTGCAATGGAAAAGTATTACATTCACATTATTCATAAATTAAGTTTTAAGTTTGTGATTTTTGCATTTGTTATCAATCTTCAATGTTGAATGGCTGAATCATATATGAATGTGGCACCCGGACAAAAATGAAAGTTTGGTAATGGTTATATTATATTTAATGTTTGAGCAAGCCATTTTTCATATATCAATATTGTAACAAGAAATATCGTTTATTTTTACACGCGTGTGTCATAAAAATATTTTTATCCTTTTTGTACCTAATACATATAGCACAACTTACATACAACCATAAACTGAATATTACGCAATACTATTTTAGGTGAGTTACAAAGTAATCAACTATTTTATGTGTCTTCTAAAGTAAAGGATTGTTTCAATCAAAAACAGTATTTTAGAGAAATAACCAACCTACCCAAATTTCCATGAGATATGCATCATTTTTTACAAAATCGAATGTTTCATTCTTTGAAGTTGGGATTGGTTTCTTAGATTGTGATAAAATAGCTTTAAATGAGCAATATTACTAACTATAAATGCATACACCACCGATCTATTATTTACTAAAAAAAGTAGTAGGAAAGTATAGGGTTGGCTTTGCCTTGCCTGGGGTAACATGACATTAGGTAAAGAAGGGAAAAGGAAATGAAAAAATGAAGTGAAAGGTTTAAGTAGACTAGATAACATGATAATTTATTTTTAAAAGTAAGGGGTGCGCAGTGCGCGGCGTGTATATGCACCTGTCCTTAAGTAATGATTGAAATATGACGAGTAAGTGATCAACTTTAAATATTTAAAATAATGTATGCAGAAAAATACACTACACGCCAAAAATTTTCAAAGAACTCCCAATTTATTTTGAAAATAATAAAGCATAGTTAGTGACAAATCGGACAATCTTGAGTGTATAAGATATTGATGTAGGTAAAGGGAAGCATAAATTATTTGGGTTAATAGTACGTAAAGTATAATATTATTATTGTACAAACTTGATTTCTGTATTTATTTAAAACGAACCTATAGCTTTTTACGTTTGCTGCTAATTATACTTGGATCCGGTTTTATATTGGTTTGTAATCTAATTTTGACTCCAGCTTTTTATTATCAGAAACTTTCCTAGCAGCTTTCATAAAATCTTCTTGGATAACCCAATCTCTTTCATCACGAATGGCAAATAATCCTGCTTCAGTACAAATATTTCTCAGATCGGCTCCGTTGAATCCATCGGAGAGTTTGACAACAGCTTCAAAATCTATGAGGCAACAGAGTAATTGTTAATAAACTAGAAAGATGCATTGCCTGTTTGTCAATTGCTTTAAAACAATGTAGATTTTGTAGATAATTACCCAGTTCTCCTTTCCTGGCAATTGGTGCAGCATGAATCTTCAGAATTTCCAAACGGGCTTGCTCGTTAGGGAGAGCGATTTCAATTTTTCGATCCAATCTTCCAGGGCGAAGAAGTGCAGGATCCAAAGTGTCAGGTCGATTGGTCGCCATAATCATTTTCACCTGCAAAACATTACATTAAATACATGCATGTATATAAACTTTGGAACTTAAATGGACATTTATATTTAACACTCTAGAATTAGTGGTACTACCTGTCCAAGTGAGTCGAAGCCATCCATTTGATTTAAAAGTTCCATAAGAGTTCTTTGGATTTCTCGATCAGCAGATGTTCCTTCAGAAAATCGACGACCACCGATTGCGTCGATTTCATCCATGAAAATAATACAGGGTTGATGATCCCTTGCGTAGTTAAACATTTCACGGATCAAACGAGCACTTTCACCGATATATTTATCTACAATTGCACTTGACACAACCTTTAAGAAGTTAGCATCCAGCTGGGATGCAACGGCTCGAGCAAGCAAGGTCTTGCCAGTACCTAATAAGTAATGATAATTAGATTTGTTTAAAGGAATCAATATCAGTTAAAATATTTCATATTCCTTAAAATACTCCGCAGTCATTTACCTGGAGGACCATATAGAAGGCAACCCTTTGGAGGCGTGATTCCAACACGTTGAAACAATTCAGGATTCATCAAAGGTAACTCAATGACCTAAGGAAAAAATGTTTAATTTTAAAAAAATCAAAGGACTGAATAAAGTTTTATTGACATTTTAAACTAACCATTAAATTTTAACTGCTCATTTAACATTTCAACTTCAATTAAGATAAAAAAATACTTACTGTCTTTCAGTTTTGCTTCAATGTCCCTGTGCTCCGCCACTTTCCGTTTGTACTCCGCAATGGCCCTTTCCCTCACAGGGTCCCCAGTGGGACCTCCCCCAGCCCCTGGCATTGCTGCAACTGCGGTAGCCATTTTCAACAAACTTTCCTTTTGATAAACTGCTTGACAAATTAAAATTCGCAATATAACAAAAATAATCTCCTTTTTTATTATTTTTGCAAAATGAAAACTTCCCAAAGAACAAGAAAAGCAAAGTAATGCCGTTTTTCTTACCTTCTTAATCCAAATTTAAATGCGCTAATTACAATTAACTTAATTGATCAGTTTATCTGAACTGTAATTAAACTCCTTATCAATTTATAACATTCACCTTAAAATTTAATTTAAAAACTGCACTTCATTCCACCTCTTTGATTCAGATTTTCTGCAGACTCACTGTCATAAACAAAAGATTTAAATCCGCCGCCTTCAACTTCGTCAACTGTTGTACACACAGAATGCACACACGTCAGGTGAGCGTAGGGAAAACAGAATGAGAACAGCGTTTTTTAACATAAAGAGGATAGCCCAGGCAGAGGACAGCACAGCTGTAAAATACAAAGACGGGATAAGCCACTTCATAGCGAAAGGGTGATGATGACAAAGCCTTGCCAAAACGCAGGAAAAGCGTGCAGAGATTCCCTTCCAAACATCACAACAATGCTTTTACGGCTTTCTCTTTCGTTTTCTTTACGTAACTCGTTGAAATCCTGTCGTTTTGAAGAGGCTGCTCACTCGATCTTTTCTCGTTGACAAAACAAGATCATCCCCACTCGATCCTTTCACCGACAACCTCCGACATTCACAGGAAACATGTTCCACACTTTTCTCACTTTCACCAGAATAATGATCTGAAATATTTTATAGTGTTGGAACATGAACTTTGAAACAAAAAAGTGCTTTTTGGAAGTATTTGGAACAATTTTTGGAACTGAAGCCACAGGTAAGTTGGAAACTTTTTTATGGAATTTATAAGATTAAGCAGGTATAAGATTTAAAATCTGAGAAACTTTAGGATTGCGTAATTTTAAAGATTATGAGAGGATTTTCACTATTTAAGATGTTGGAGAAAGGTAGCTGGGAAGTTATGAGGAGGGTGAGAAAAAAGAGAAAGTGGAAACAAAGGAAAAATAAGGAAAAAGAATGGATTTGGTAGGGAAAGGATGAAAGTGAAAGTAGAAAGGTTTCAGAGACAGGGAAGGAAATGGGGGTCATATAAAAAATTGGGTCGCGTTGTTCAATTCCTTTGGCATGGCATGTGCATGTGATTTCCTGTGAAACTGGTAAAAAGAAGGTGAGTGAAATGGAGGAAAAGAATTTGCGCTTTTCACAGCTCTCCAGGAGCGTTTGTGTGGGTTTATTTGGATTTTTCATGTTTTAAAATAGGTGGCGAAACAGAAATGATTTATGCTTTCTTTTGTTTATGACAGCGAGTTCTCCTCGACGAGAAGACCCTATTATTTATCTAAATGCGACCTTTTTTGTTTCCAATTTTCATTCCGACATTTTCTTTTCGAAAAAAATAAGATTAGACGAGCTAGGGAGTTTCTGTGGCAAAACATGTCGCGTAACAATAATTAGCTATTTACTCTGCTAATAGGTTTGTTTGTTTGTTTACACTGGCTTTCATTTCAGAGAATTTTGTCTCGTTTTGCATAAAATTATATCAATCTTATGAGAATTAATTAGATGCATACACAAAGTACATAACCATTTCCTTTATGCCTTGTCTTCTGGTATGGAAAATTTTTATTACGGATAGCTATTTTGGTGTGCAATCAATTGTTAAAAAGCCCCAGACGATGTTAATACACCATCTCTTTTCCCGTCTGCCTCCTTCCCTTTCCTTGTTTTTCCCCGCTGTTTGTTACCTGGCGTGACGGGGACAGGCACTAAGCACAAGAGTGTAGCAAACCCAAGCGTTGTTTTTCAACAATCTGAAAAGTTAAAAACAGCAGCAGAAGGAAAGCGAAGGAGCCGTCAAGTTAGGATGTATAATATCCATTGTTATTCCGCTTCCGTACCTGCTACATTTCATAATTCTCATTATCACCACATCAAATCTCGCCTTATAAAATAATTTTCTTCTCTCTCACAACCCTCTCTTCTTTCTCTGTTCAATGAATAGCAAAGTTAGTCATTCATATTCATTATCTGTTATTACTAACAAACAATCTTTCTTTTTTCATTCCATATATATTTGGTGTTTTTGATTAATTAGATATATTTATAATTACCCCATGTCACATCTTGGAAAGCAGTTTGTAACTGATTTTGCTTGACAATAGCGGAATCCATCTATCATAATGCGTTTCCAATTGAAGGCAAGGACTGTTGTAAGGGAAATCAAAAATCTAAAAGTAGAATTTTCATTACTAATGTATTAAATCATGCTAAGCTGCCTTTCTATTACCCTTTCTCACTCGAGATCATTTCAATTCTCTTGCGATTATCTCTTCTCGCTCAATTCATTTCAATTGGGCTTCTTTTCCTTTCTTTCACTCCTTTCAAAAATCCCGTACGCTTTCGCTTGAATCCTGCCCTTAAACCTTTGAAGCAGTCGGCTTCCTTTTCATTTCTCGCTAAATTCATGACAAGAAAAGGGAATAGACTAAAGCAAATTTTATTGTTTTGCTTTTCCTGCTGATGATATAGGCGAGAAAGGAAAAGCTGTTCTTTGATTCAAGTAATATGATGAAAGAGCATATGGAATTGAGTGATTATTGTTTTCCATTCGAAATTCTTTTCATAAAAAGTCAGCTCTTTACACAAAATGATTTTAGTAAAAAATAGAAAATCTGCGTCTATACATTATCTGTTATTATCAGCATCATATTTATCATCTTCAACATCTTCAAAGACGATCTTACAAAAACAGCATGCAATACTAAAGAAAAATCCAAGCCAAATTTACTCCTTCTTTTGTAGCATCAAAGTAAAAGTCGAAAAAGTGGAATAAGTTGTGCATGTTGGCATAAAGAAATTTAATATTCTTCTTATCCATGCACAAGTCTCATGAACTACAAAATCTAAGAAAAAGGAGAAACAAGCCAGAGCTGAACTGATTGCGAGTTTTAGGTTAAAATACAAAAAGAACACTTTTCTCGAGTGTATATTTTTTCTTACTATTACTTCAGACTTGTTTCAAAAGCGAAAAAAAATCTTCATGTAGATATGGAAGGAAACAACGTTATGTTTTGGTTACTATCCTTTCTTCAATTCTATCATCATCATTTCTATCCTATCTCCTTTCTGCATCATCATCTTTCTTTTTTGCTGTTGCTGATGTCGTGCTCTTCCATTTATCTGCTAAAAATTTGTAGCCTAGAAATGGAAGAGTGCCTGGTTTGAACTATAATTGAGCAGGAACATAACAACTCCGCCATGTAGTCGCTGTGCAGTGTGTGTTTCCTCTAAAAGTTGTACACAGATTCTAGGTGATGAACAAGAAAAGAAACCTGCAGTATTCAATGCTTTATACATAAACAGAAGAAAAAGTCCATAGAAAGAGCGAGTTGGTATGCAGCGTGCAGTAGAGTTAACTACGCTGTGGCAAGTTATATAAGTTTGGCTCTTGTATGTGAAGTATTGAACATTCACAAAAAAACTATATTTCAGTGAGCATAACGCAGGATTCTGTGTATAGCAAGCTCTTCGCCGTGTTTCATCATCATTTCATAAGCTGAATTCGTATCTAACATGAGAACCTAACAACGCAGTCATACCACCTTTTATATTCGCTTCTTTCCTCACTCCTTCCATTTCCATAGGATATTGAATAATATAATATTGCGGACTATATGGAGCTCTTCCTCACTCTCTAACCTTGTTGTATCCATAACCAAATCATCTATCCTTCCATTCCATCCCTTTTCTCCTGTTTGCTGCTAGGATTGTATAATAATACAAAGCAGCAAGTTTAAGTGTTGTTGTTGCGTTGTTGGATTGAGTGAGAGCATTGTTGGGAAGGAAAGAGTAAAAATGTAACATAGAAACTGGTGGTGCTCCCAAAACGAAGAATAAGAAGGCGAGAAAGACTTGTTCTTATGAGTTCGCTGCGTACGTGTCTTCATTTTCTCTCAATTCACCATCACTCACTCCACTCTGTGTAAATAGCGTGTATAATAATACTTGTGTGTATTTTGCGTGTAAAAAGCTAGAAAGAGAGACACGAGAGAGAATATTACAAGTGAATATTAAGAAAGAACAGCAGCAATGCTGATACTAATAGTGAAGCAGTTTTTTGGGCACTGACTTTTTTAAGGATTAAAATGCAAAGGAAATGATCGTCATCACAGCTTTTAGCAGCATCGAAACAGGAATAAAATAATACATAGGATAAACTGGTGGTAGTTTTTAGTAAACTGTAAAAGCTCTAGCTGAAACTTTTCCTACTTCAAATGGGCATCTTTCTCGCAACAATATAACAGGCAAGAAGGGTTTACTTTTTACAATAATCATAATGCTAATAGATAAGAATCCGTGTCTTCATTACAATAGAACGAAGACGGAGAAAAAAATTAAAAGAAGCTGAAAGCAGAGAGAATTTTTTTTAAAAAGTTATATAAGCGAAAAAAGGAGGAAAGAATGAAGTTGTGAAGTAAGAAGAGCCACTGCTGCTAATATAAACCTGATATTACTCTCGTTGCTTTTGGTCTTGTTTTGTGTAAGTATGATAGAGATGAAGAAAGAGAAGGAACTAGCGAAGGATAATAACAGGAACAGCATTAAAATGTAGAGAATGGGAATACGGATAGGAAAGAAGAGAGGGATATGCAGAGAAATGAAATAATAGACGGAGAGAGAAGCAAAAGAAACATTTTGTGTATGTGTAGGGGTTAATAATTCCTTCGTCGAAGGAGTTTTCTTCCTTCAACCATGGTTAATGGTTTGGTCCAAAAAGTAGTTGTATTCAGTTCTAGTAGTGGCTCCTTTCCTTCTCTCTCTACAATCAAGGGGAAGAAAAAGGGAGAGAAAATATGTGTAAACTATTTTATGAAAATGAGTTGTAATTGAGATCAGAGAGAAAGACAGAGAAAGATTTTTTATTTTAGATAATATATTATAAGGACCAACAATAAGATAAAAAATAGGATAACGTTTTTCAGTACTATATTTTGTTAGTAATATTTGTAATAAATGAAAGTTTGTCCTTGTATTTATTCCAGATTTTTAGACAAGCGAAAATAGCCTATGCGCAGGAGTAAAACTGTGAATAATGTAAAAAAAAGTGCTCGCGTGTAAATACTTTCCAAAGCGTTTGGAACTGTGACATGAGTCTAAAACTTTTGCAAAGTGTGATGTGTGTGAATTAAAACCTTAAATGTATTTCGTTAAACTACGTTTTCCGGTTGGAAAAGTTTAAATTACGTGAAAATGGGGATGAAACTGGAACACATATTCAAATTTAAAAGTTGGACTATGAAAGTGATTAATTTAAGTGACTGGAGGAACAGTTAAATTCGTAACTGCAAAATGTAGATGATAGGAGGTTCTACAGCAGTTATTTTTGTTTTGACAACTATTTTGAGCTTGGTCTCCTCAACTTCGGTATCTTAGTATCGTCGGTGTTTATTTCATTAAACCAATTCCAAGAAAATATAATTACGTGAGCGTAGTTTTAAGGAGAGTCATCCTTGAAAAATTCGACATTTAAGTAAATCCTGAAGGTAAGTCTTAATCGCTAACTTCATTTCAGCATGTATAATTTGCTTAAATGTCTTTCCCTTTCCCGACTGCCAGTCGTTCGTTACTTCCTAATGTAAACTCTAATTTTCATAAATAATTAGCAAAAATATACATTCTGACAAGTCATACTTTCACCTATAAATCCGCATTTCGCTATATCTCAACCTAATGAAAAAGGCATTAGTCAGAAGATTCAAAATACTCATAATTTAAATTTGTTTTACTTTATAGGTTGAGTTAGCATAAACAATCTGAAAACTTTTGTTATGCCTGCATATACAGACAAAGTGACTGTAGTATGCCTGATTCCTTATCAAAAGTAGATGCACAAAAATTTAACAAGCTACATACTTGTCATCATTANATATCTCAACCTAATGAAAAAGGCATTAGTCAGAAGATTCAAAATACTCATAATTTAAATTTGTTTTACTTTATAGGTTGAGTTAGCATAAACAATCTGAAAACTTTTGTTATGCCTGCATATACAGACAAAGTGACTGTAGTATGCCTGATTCCTTATCAAAAGTAGATGCACAAAAATCTAACAAGCTACATACTTGTCATCATTATACATAAAAATAGTCATCATCATGGGGAAAGCAAAGCCAGTAAAGAAAGCTACCCCATCTTCAAGTAAGATCTCAACAACCCTTTTTCAAAGAAAGTCGAAGACTTCCCAAGGTGCTGGGCTAATAAATAAAAAGGAAGAATCTTCAAAGAAATCGGGGAAAGTGAAAGAGAGCAGTAGTTCTGGCGCTCCATCCCCCAAGAAAGGTAAAGGTAATGAATCAAAATCACCTGGCAAATCTACCAAAGACAATAAAGAGGCTACAAAGAAGCCCACATCTAAACAGCAGAAGGCAGGAGGTATACCGCCGGCAGTTCCAGTAGCGACCAAAAAGAAAGTAGACAAGAAACCTGCCAGTCCCCCTCCTCCTCCAGCTAAAACAGAAAAGAAAGGTAAAGTGGCCAATAAAGCGAGTACAAAGAAAGGTAAAATAACTACTGGGAAAATTAAGAAAGCTCCTGCAAAACCAGCAGTGGTGGTGAAAAGGAAGAAAGTTGCAAAGAAAGTTGTATCCTCAACATCTACTTCTTCATCCTCTTCAATAACATCCTCCGATGGGGAAAGAGAAAGATCCACTCGATCGTCTACAACTAGTTCGAAAAAGGTGCCGGGAAAAACTAGAAAGTCGAGAGAATCCAGAGATGAAAATACGCCTAGTCCTACATCAAGGCTTCGAAGCCCTGAATCTGAGAAAGTTATTACGAGGAAGAGAGTTAAAAGTGACTCAGAATCTCCTCCGCCACTGAAAATAGCAAAAGTTGGGGAAAAAGGGAAGGGTAAGAATTCAACTGGAGCTCCCAACTGTAGAAAGAAAGTTTCGGTGCAGAAGAAGGCTCCTGGGAAAGCTGTCACCACTTCAACCAAAGATGTTGCTAAAAAGGTAGCGAGGAAAGCAGTAGCCTCGATAGTCGCCTCGAAGAAAAAGACTATAGTGAAGAAAGTAAAAAAATCGACAAGAATGACGTCTTCATCTGCTTCATCTGTCTCCTCTTCCACTACCACCACAACCGCTTCTTCTTCATCTTCATCATCTTCAACTTCAACCAGGCGACACAAAGAACCACCTCCATCACAAAAGAAAGTTGTGAAGAAACCTGTTAGAAAGGTAGCCAAAACCGTGGTTAAACCGGGAAAAGTCGTCAAAGTGAAATCCAAAACAAAGCCTAAAACGAAAGTTAAAGCAAAAAGAATGGCGTCACTCAATGCGAAAGCAATCCTAGAAGCTAGTTTCAGCTTTGAACCTTCAGAGAAAAAGCAACGCAGTCCAGCACCAAGTTCCTCATTGATATCAACTTCAACCTCAATGACAGGAGAATCTCCAAAATCCAAGTCTACTGCAACTAGTACAGATGAGTCAACAAAGGCTTTACTAGAGGTCAAATCATCTCCCACAGCAACTGCCTCAACTTCAACTAGTACAAGCAAAGGTGCTGGAATTTCAACTTTCTCAGAGCCCAAAAAGAAAGATGCTTTTGTTTCAGTGTCCGTGTCCACCGGAACATCCCCAACTCCACCCGAAATTCCTGAAACAGCCTCCACACCAAAGACTTTTAAAAGTAATCCGGTTCCAGTAAAGAGTGAGAAGAAGCGGAAGTCCACTGATGCTTCTAGTGGTACAAGTGGGAGCAGAAGGGAAAGTACTTCCAGTGCTAAGAGTAGCAGTAGTAAAGATTTTCAAACGGGATCATATAGCCACGCAAGCGTGGGAACATCTACGCAAACTAGTTCGCCTCCAGCTCCCGTCAAAAGAGAAAAGAGCGTGGGGAAAGCGTCAAGTAGAAGGTCGTCAGGTGTTTCCGTTGCCAACTCTGCTGCTACGTCAACCAGTGTTGATGCCTCTACCACGATCAACGCTTCTCCTTCGTTGAACGCAGGTGCGGGTAAGGGAAGTAATAAAGATGGAGGAAAGAGTAGCAACAATACGTCCAACCAGAAAAAGAAACAGAAAATGGTGTCTGCCTCGACAACAACTTCCACCTCTACTTCAACGTCTCCCATACCTTCCTCTTGGAATGAACAGAGCGATGTTGTGATAGAAAAACGTGTTTTCGTTGGAGCAGGTATTGGCGCCACTATCACTAGCGTTCCAACTCCGAAACAGAAGAAACACAGAAGTAACAGCAGTACTGGAACTGCTTCTGGTGGGAAGGATAAAGGCCAGGTAAGAAATTTGCATTTTTTAAATTTCTTGGCTTTCTACGG
>JAHZNK010001209.1:0-30402 GCA_027744615.1 Lepidocyrtus cf. nigrosetosus NNG-2020 | reverse complement strand
AAAAACATTTTCTGAATCTTGACATTATTCTTAAGTGTTTCCCTGTTTACGTATTACCGCCTACCTTTTTTCCAAATCAGTTACAAGTATCGTTGAACAATCTGAGTCTTTTTTAATCACTGAAAAAGATAAAAGAAAAGCTTTGCAGAAAAAAACCTTTTTAGTATTTGATTTTGCACAAAGGTTGACAAAGCTCCTTTTCCTAATTTTTCTAGATGAAAAAAGAAAAACTGTGATCAACCCTATCAGACTCGTTCTTATCATCTTTTCATTTTCAGCAATCAAAGACCAATCATCAACATTTTCTATATTTCCACAAGAAAGAATATTATTTTCTGTTTTTTGTATAGTTGGAGAAAAGCTGGGAAAAAACTGACTGAACTAACGTAGGTTTCAGAAGAAAAGGAGATTGTCGATAAAAAACAAAATTCTTGTTATTGAAAGAACAAAACTGTTATGCCAGAGAAAAAGATCCCCCTCACTCTTGTATTTTTCTTGAGATGCTTATTGGTTTTTATTTTTCTTTGGTGCAGGCCATATTATATTCTCCATTATGAGACTTTTTATAAAAGGGAAATACTTGTCTCATCGTCGTCAACGAGAAAAGAAGAATCGTCACATTCACACAAATAAATGACGTCCCGGGTCCATTTTAAGTCGGCTTACTCGTTAAATTTAAGTTGGACAGGGGAGAGGAACAGAGGAGTGCATACAAAGAAAAAAAGAAGATTTAAAACACGGGAAATAATAGAAAACTAGGGAGGTTCTAAGAAAAGCTGGGAAATATAGAGTTGGGAAAATCCCAGGGGTTTATTGTTTTCCCCATTCAAACGGGGGAAAACGGGTTTTATTAGAAACATAATGCTTCAATATGCCCCTCAAAAAAGCGGGAAGTAATTGATAAGATCCCAAATTCTTATAATTTTAAAAACGGTGGGGTAAATATTAAACCCATTTCTTCCAGTTTTCCCCACCGCTAAATAAAACCTGACTGTCATCTCAAACCAGACAATGTCTGAAAAAAGGGAAAACGATGAAAAACAGAATCCGGATATTTTATCAACTACTTTCTTTTTGGGATCCTCTGAAAAAACGTGCATTTATACTGTCCAGTAAAAGATTTTATGATAAAAGAAAAAACCCTGCATTGATCTGCTTTTTCTTTCTGAGGTCCTCAAAGGAATTTCCAGTTGCTCAATAATAACACTACTTTTCCAACTTTCACCGACTTTGCACCAAGTGCAATAACAAAAAAAGAGGGGAAACAGGGGAATGTCTGGCTTTGTTAGTTTTTTTAAAAATTTCCTTTAAAGGATTTACAATTTCCACGGACGGGAAAAAAACGTACGTTTTCAAAGAAAAATCGAAGAAAGATTTTGGTGGTAAAATCCTTTAGAAATTGCCCAGAAAAAGGCTTGTAATGATGAAAAACAGAACATATGAGTTTCTTCAATATACAGCCCACTCATTTTAAACAGATTTATTTTTTTGTTAAAAATTTATTGACGTAAATTTAACAAGAAAAATGCAAATTTGCAAAAATATTAAATATCATTGTAATGAGGGAAATAAAATCTTATTTTTAGACAGGAAATACGTTTTGTAAGGCGGAGGTTTGAATTCTCGGGAATTATTATTTTTGTAAGATAATATCCTTTAGGAAATAATTTTGCAAATATATTTTTGCAGATGTTCTGTAATCGTAATAGAAGTTGACCACAGTTTGATTTTAAAACAGTTTTTCATTGTCTCACTTGAACTCCTGGTATTTATTAAAAAAGGTGGAATTGTAGAATCATTAAAGCAATAATAAACTTTGTTGAATGGTAAAGTTCGGGGATAATTGCAGGAAGAGCCTCTGCTCCCATTGTTCTTGAAAGTTCTGGAATGTTTTTCTCGTTCAATAGTTTCATCTTTATTCCCCTCCTTCATGAATATCTGTGGCGAACAATGAGCAAAATATACATGTTAATACAGCAAAAAAGTAGAAAAGGATGGAGAAATGAAAGGCAGTAAATTGTGTAACCACTAGCTTGAAAACCTAACTTTAAACTTTAACTTGTTTGCTAAAAATGCAAACAATATTCGTTTTAGCTACTGTGTATTACGTTCAATTTGCTACAATCAACAGACAGACGGACAAACAGACGAATACATGTAATTCTGTAATAATAATATGGAATAGCAAACATTTTTTATAATTCTCTTTTTGAAAGAAACAAGAATGGGAAATAGTATGGAGAAGGAGAAAATGGCTTGTGTGAGAGAACATTGAGTCTGATGGTTTGTGATGGGAATAGTTTTCTTCTTTCTCTTACCAAATAACATTGGCCAGCTACTAGCTGGCGGTGTAGGGAAATTCCTTTGGAAAAGAAGTTTTTTGAAGAGAAAGTAATCTCATTGGGAAGAAACGGAACTCTCTTGAACTCAAACAACATCGTCACGAAGCCTTTATTCTCCCAGCTTTATTCCGTTAAGTCTCTCGCTCAGCCCCACCACTTCTACAAATCTTCTGTTTTTTTCTAACGTTTGTTCAGCTGATGCTCCTTCAATTTATGACAGAGAACGACCCTTGACTATTGATTTCATACGGCTTTTTCCTTCTTTACCTAAGTACGTACAAATACCTACTTCAAATAAGTACCAATATCCATAACGGGGGAAAACGTCTTGACAAAATGTGAAATGTTCTGCCTAGACGTAAAATAATACTGCATTTTCTATAAGCTCCTTTTCTCTTTGGGGGTGTTCATAAATGTTGTTAGAGATCCTTTCAAAAGGATTTGGGTTAAGGAGCTTTCTTGAGTACCCTTTCTCAAAGCCATGACGTTATTTATGAACAGTTCCTTTAAAGATTTTATTCCTTCTGTAATTCTTGCCGTTCTTGTTCTTTCTTGTTTTATAAAAAGCTGCTGTTTAGCACCGATAAGTAGTGCAAATTCAATGTTTTCCCAGGGCTTTTAATTCCCTTCGACATAATTTAAATTAGTTACCCTTTCAAAATTTAAAATTCTCATTTCAAAATGAGTGCCGCTGGCATCATTGGATTTTTTTATTGGAATGACGTAAAACCAAATGAATTGTATGGCTACATTCTATTGATAAACAAAAACCTAATTTTCACGTATCAAAATCCATTTTTGATTGTATCTTTGCCATCATCCTCAATAACAAAAAACGGGAAAGGAAGGAAACTAAACCTATCATAAATTTACCGGTCTGTCCCTCCCGTCCATAACAAAAAAGATAAAAGGGGGAAACGAGCCAAAATAAACGATAAAAGAATGACAGGAGCGGGATAGAATGGGAAATGTGACGAATAGAAAAACCTGTAAAAAATAGAAAACGGTGAAAACATGAAAATGAGGAAGTTTCCATCCTCCGACTGCTTCCTCAGCGTCGGGCGAGATTTTGTTTAAAATAGGCTTTCCAAGAGACTGTTCATGAATAACGTTTTAAAAACAAAACTTGGGATGTCTCTTGTAGGGTCCAATACCCTTTCAAAACTCCGTTTTGTTCTCTATGAACAGCCCCAATAGGAAAAGAGAAAGCCAGAAACAAAGAAATGAGCTTTCTCACACTGTGGATATTTATGTGCTTATCATTGTAAAAAAATCTAAAAACGGATTCTGGACAGCTTTTGTACATCTGCCACAACAGAACACAACAGAAAACAGTCCCAAAACAACTGCAACGGCGTTTTTTGTTGCAAAAAGCCGAAGCTGACAGTTGAATAGCATGTCCAGTGGTGATATTTTATCACATTCATTTCATTTCCCACTGTCTCCCTCCCTTTCCCCGTTTTATCCATCCTCAATTTCATGGTCGACCGTAAACTATCTCGACTTTCTCTTTTTCCAATCCACGCTACAAACTTTTTTCCTTGCTTTGTTTTTGACTCCCAGGATTTGATTTTCCTGCTCCATTTCCTCTCTGCTGGACATTTTGCCCTGTTATATTTCACCTTGTTAATTTCCCTGTAAAAGCATTGGAAATAATGAAGTTACCAAATTGAAATAAAATATTTAAAAATTTTTACAATTATTTCTCGGGAAATTGAAAAGCTACAAATGTTGTGGGTGTCAAGATAAACTCATTTTGTTTACTAAACAAACTGTCAATTTTTTGGGGAAGGAAACTCCATAAATAAACAACGAACAAAAAATGCCTTGAGAACGGTGCAAAATATAATTTTAATTGTAAAGTTTAAAGTTCTACAAGAGAAAGGACGGTGTAATAAAAATTTGCATACGTAATGAAACTTTATTGAAATAAAAAGGACAAAAAACTGTTGATGGCTGTGATTTTGAGATTGACTGTTCAATAAAGAAGGCATCTAAAGTAGAAAAATCAGAGGGAAAATGATGTGGAAGGGAACACCGGTAATTATGGTGAAGCTACATGGCGACCACGCCTAAATTTCCTCTTCCGTGCCACAACCGGGACAGAACCCCGGGTTTAAGATTCATTCACAGAATTGCAGGAAAATTACTACCTTTCTGGGCTCAACGTCCACTCAAAAAATGTTTTCAATGTGCACGCAAATAGTTAATCTAGATTTTTTGTAACAAAGCATTGGCGAACAGTTTTTTGTTTGTTTTTAACTTAAAAAGTAAAACGTTTTATGATTGATCCCAATTTTATTTAAACTTGTTGGATTTACTTGATATGCAAAATAATAAAATAATGTGAGCAAATTGTGAAAGTAAATTCATGGAGCCCAGGCTTTCCAGGCGAATTAAAAGCATTCACGAATAATCCAGAAAGAAATAATCTAGAATTGACGGAAACAGTTGCTCCAGCCCACTTCAAATATTATCAGAACGTCATGATAGGTCCAACCCTTTCCAAGTTTTGTAGGGTGAAGGATGTCAACGCTGTCTAATATGCCTATAAAGATATTCAATTACTACTCAAACAACTATTTTTCAATAATTTTTGATTTTCTTCAATTATTTAAAACCTCTTTGATTGCGACCAACCATTCGGCTTTTGTTGAGTGATGGAGTAGAAATCACGAGTGGGTTGGGCATTGTCATATAACGTCAAAATAATGACTCAATGTTTATTACCAAAATGGGTTTTTAACTTTCTCCCCCCTCTCTCTCTATAATTTCTCTATTCTCTGCAATTTACAGTAAATAAAGAGTTGTTGAAAAAACATGATTTTCCCGCGTCCCATTTCAAATCGTAAACTAATTGGGAGTGGAGGGAAAGTCGTGGTTTGTAATTGTAAAGAAATCAATTGTTCTTTTAGAAAACAAAATGATATTATGCGAGAAAGTTATTTCTAAATAGGAAAGACAAAATTTTAAATCATTAGGATTTAATGAGGACGACAAGTAGAGGACTCAATTTTTAAAAATTATCTACAAAACAAGTGACATTGAATAAGCCAAAGGCACTTGTGCAAGTGCACATTTCTTTCATTTTATTTTTCGTGGAATGAGTCATCCAAAACTTTAAACTTCTAAACATGTCTCTGTTTTTCTTTCACTTTTAAAATCCCACAAGAGCGTAATGCACCCAAATGCTAATTGATCACATTA
This sequence comes from Lepidocyrtus cf. nigrosetosus NNG-2020, assembly GCA_027744615.1. Taxonomy (NCBI): domain Eukaryota; kingdom Metazoa; phylum Arthropoda; class Collembola; order Entomobryomorpha; family Entomobryidae; genus Lepidocyrtus; species Lepidocyrtus cf. nigrosetosus NNG-2020. The sequence goes on along the minus strand of JAHZNK010001209.1, from coordinate 24,853 downwards.
CGGGCTAATAAGCTACGAGGAAAATTCCACCACTAAAATTAATTTCCTTCCTTCCTCCCATTTCCCCTTAAATAGTATCAAGCGGCTTAAGAGGAATTGAGAAGCCCTGCTGAACACACTCCTTTCACTTTCAATATTCTAAACTAGTTACTAGGTGGAGAGAACTTAAAAATTAATAATCCTGCGCGTCCTCCTTCTTCACCTACTCATTAAAAAGAACAGCGGAGGACAAAAGGAAGAACGGGATGGGGGCATAATTTAGCACAAATGTAGAGCAAGTGGGAAGGCTTTTTCTTTGAATGAGAAATTTAACTTTGTCATGTGAAGACATCATTAATACGAGGAAGAATAGCGAAAACAGCTTAAAATCTTCAGGGCCACTTACGATCTACATGAAAAGCAATACCAATCAACTCCGTTATAACGAACTTAAAATTACTAAAATCCAACTACTTGTCCACTAAAAGTAAGGTTTGTTAAGACAGGGTTTCCCCGTAATGTTAGTGGAACACTATTTCATTTTTGGTGAAATAAGAATAATATTAAACCTCTTTGCAGAACCACTTACTTGTTCTCTCCCTTCATTGTAAAATAATAATGGGGATTGGGCTCTTTCTCTCTTTCTAGTACTGCTATTACGATGATGAAGGAGGTTTCACTAAAATTCGCTTGAAATGAGTTTAAAACTTGAAATACACCCCGCAATGGGTGGTCCCCCTTGTTAGTTCCCTCTTTACATTAAAAACAAAACCAAGCTGTGTATACACCATCCAGCTTTTTGTTGCTATTTTTTCTTATTTGTAATATCCACCAGCAAAACAAAATTTAACCAAAGTGCACGTATGTTCACTGTTGAAACCTCAAAAGATCATCGAAATACAGTGAAACTCCGCTATAGTGTGCATTCCTTATTGTGTTCAAATAGTGGAATTTTAAACGCGTATAATTTATTATTTGTATCCAAATTTGTTCGTTTAATCTGAATTTCACTTTATCATCCTTCCCGTTTTGTATTATTTTCTTAAGAACTTACCACTTTTTATCCGTTTAGCTGAAGTTTGCATTTTGAAATAAATGGTGATTAAGAAGGAAAATGAATAGAGCTTGTTTAAGTGAAGAGAGAAGTTTATAAAATCAATAGAGAATGGGAGGTGGGGACGTGCAGGAGAGGAATAAAGAGAAGTGAAGAGGTTTTATGTCTTGATTTTGAGTCAACGTCATCCTCATCCGAAAATCTTCAGAGGATTTAAAACGGTTAATAGTATTATGAATGTATGAATTATATCAGGATTGAACGGTTGAGTTGGCATAAGACATCTTCCTTTCTCACTCTACGGCTGCCTGTGAAATAGTCAACAAAGAGAAAAGCACTCGGCCATTATAACTATTTCTATTTAGAAATGATCGATCTTTCACTTGAGCAGCCTGGCATATACACTCCTTGTTTCTCTATTTAGAGAAGGAGGGAAAAGGAGTGAAGGAAGCGCGTCTCTTTATGCATAACTATCAGTGAGACAACCCTCACCTGGGCCCTCATCAATCATTCTTTTCACTCCTTTCCTAAATAATCTCGCTTGCTTTTCTTTTTTCTGCGGTGTTGAAACTCCTCTCCAAAATGAATACATTTTGTTGTAATCCAGGAAACACCAAGCTGTAAAATCTGATAGGCTTTAACTCTAACAATCGTGTCAGATAAGCTTCAGTTAGTTAACTAACGAGACCTTAACGAGAATGAAACAATACCGGTTTATTTCTTCAGCTTTGAACTGCTACAGGATACTCTAGCATAAAAGGTAACACTTTGCTACACACTAACGAGATCTTAACTGATAATTACAGTTAAATTGAGAGCTAATCTGACTAACGAGATTGTGTTAAATAACCTTCCCGCTGGCAACTCCAGACCCTTCATCTTATTTAATAGTAGAAAGACAGAAGTTTATGCATATATAACCAAAAAATTAAACCGGGGAAGCCTCTCTCCAATTCTTCTTCTTTCTCTATGACTCTGATTAACTATCTTCATCACGTGCAATTCTTCTGAGAAATTGCAACATTCCGAAAATATTTTTCTTATACAAGATAATTCCACAGGACAGGAGAGGTTGAGCTGGAGAGAAGCAGGGCATTAATCTATGTGGAAATTGGTTTTCCTCTGCTCTGCTCCGTGTACAGTACAGCTACACAAATGAAGAAATTCCTCAGTTTTCACAAACTCATTCATCCGTAGGCTACGCCAACAACGCGAGATCTTATTTTGAATATCTCCTTCATACACAATTTTCGCATTTATAGCAAAAACTTACTGCTTCTTATTGGTAAATTGTTTTTTGCCAATATTTTAATCCATCATTTGAATAATAATACAAAAATTAATTAATTATTGCTGGATACATCGTAGCTAATTTTTCCCTTTATAAAAATATTTGAAGCAAAAGTTGAGAAGAGAAGCGTTGCGTCATTTCAACCAAAAAAAAGAAAAATGGTAAGGGAATCTCATTGCAGTAAAGCAAGCAATTCTCCGATATTTTATTATTTTTACTTACATAAAAAATAATCAAGCACAAAAATCAAACTCGCTTTCCGCCCCGTCGCATTGTAATCGTGTAGGGTTTAATACGTGACAAGTCAGCTGGAAAATAAGGAAAACTAGAGGAAGCGAAGGAAGGAAGATGTGGAGAGGGGAAAGAGAAAGCCTTAAAGTAATAGGAGATAAAAATCCAAATAACCTAGATTATTACATAATATTAAAGTATTGTATTGGAAATACTACTAAATTGAATGTAGTCAAGGCATAGAATAAATATTTGGTGTGTCCGTCTGTTGGGCAAACACACTTAGAAAATGATAAAAACGTTCTAACTAGTTCTTCCATGGCTTACAAACTTTTATCAAAGAATATCTTTAGTTCCTTGTGTGTTTTTCTGGGGGAAATTTTCCCTGAGTTTTCATATTGAATAATCCGCTTGGGAGACGGGTTTAAAATCCAATGCGGAATAAATAATATCTGCTTAGCGAGTGGAAACGTTTTCTTGCTGAGCAAGCAATACCGCTTCTTTACAAAAATGATCTGAAAACTTTAATAAATTTGGTGAAATTAACAGAAATACAAAAATTATTATTTTTTAGAGTTTAATCCCTCAAGGAACCAAACGAAAGTTTGAATAAAAACAATAATTATAGTAACCTTTGTTCCACGTTTGAATTTTATTTTCATTACGTTTTCCAAAGTCCTTTTTTGCTAACCTTTGAATAGTATTTACATAGTTCATCGTTTTATTTCCCTGTGCAAGTAGCAATAAAACCATTTAGTTTCACTTTCTCCACTCAAAAGAAAGAAAGAACGTTCACGTAGCCCAATTATCGGTGACTTTGATGAACAGGATGGAAACTCAGAAGGGAATTGTTTGGCTTCATCTTACAACAACCTTATTCTCTCCACACGTGCAACTTTATTCATCTTTTTTACCTCAATCTTTTCTCTTCAGAACAAGTCACATTTTCTTGGCTCCTTCTTCCCTTCCTTTTCATTTGTATTTTATTCACGTGTAAAATGGCTAGCCGTTTTGAGAATGGAGAAAAAATGGAAAAACATATCGATGTGAATTGGTGATCTCATGAAATAGAATGGGGGAAGAATCAACTTCCTTGGATCCGCTTTGTGTTAAGAAAACAATTGTTTTATAAAGAAATTCAGTTTCCTTACCCTTTCATCTATTTTATCATCTTTAGAAATATATAATTTTAAGGGTTCACAAATTATGGCACAATTGTAATTTTTAATTGTTAATTGGAGGAGTGAGAGTCTTATTAGATCCTCTGGTGATATCATAAATGGACTGTGTCTAACCTTTACCGACAGATATGTCAATTGATAACTTAGTTTTAATTATTTTCGCAATATTCGTCAAAAATTTAGGCATCAACTTTCACATAATACTTTTTTCTATTCGGGAGAAAATTCAACATAAAAATGCATTGGTTTAGAAAACAAGAAAAGTTCACCTCATTTGAAATTCTCGGGTCAAAAACTACTTCCATTTTATTCAAACTTTTTTGTTCAAGTGGACGAGTCTATAGGTAGGAAAGGGAAAGGATGAGGTACTCTTGAAAATTATATTTTGAGAGTAGAATGATGATATACCTTTTGTCTTTTTAGCTCTCTTTTCTCTTTGGCTCATGAATTTTTCTACGCAATGTACAACTTGTCCACCTTGCATAATAAAAGATTGCTTTCTCTCAGACACTAAAACTTCAGACCTTATTGGTATGCATTGTGATTCTCCTCACAGTCGTTTTCTAGAAATCCATATAACTCAGATAATCTATTTTTTCTCGGGGAAAACCTATTCTTGTGTTTATCTAAACAAAGAAACAATCTCGTGAGATGATAGCGTATAAAAATCGTTATATGTACATTTCTTAATGGTCTTTTTTCCTCCATGAGATGACGTGAATGGGTGGAAAGAAAGGGAAAAATTGATCAAAAATACTTTCACATACTTTTAAATTCTTTCTTTTTCTTTGTTTTCTGTAAAATCTGAAAAATCAAATCTTCATCCTTCAGCTTACAGTTCAATCCTTACGTAGGCAAGTATCAATTCAGCAGCATACACTTCCCCTTTTCACTTTGTATTGATTTATCAAAAGGGTGATGATAAGACAGTGATAAAACAACCACTGTCTATTTATCAGGAATATTTTTAAAAATAGTTTTCCCTGTAATTTGCATCTAACAAGAAGAAAGTTTTAGATCAGCTGATCAAAGAAGTATTGCCCTGACTGCATGTATAAAAATAACAACAATTACAACTTTTGGTTTATTTTTTATCACAATAACAACAGAAATAGAATACTGCTTGTCATCGCGGAAAAGTATTTTTTCATATAGATACTTTCCAGTTTCGTGGGAAACATCTTGGGAAATATTGAAATACACTGGGAAATAATATTACTAGTGCATACCAATTATTTACCACTTTCATGCATTCGCGAGATGTTTTTGGGAAGTTATCAGCAATGAAAAACTACGTTGTCACGAGTAATTCCTGCTTTTATACAAATACTCTATGTTAATGCAACGTAGTGCGCTGCGGGTATATTTTCCCATTTCCCACCTTTGGAAATTAGAAATATTTCCCAACTGGCATACATGTCTAAATGCATTGTTTTGTGTATTGTAGTACATAAATCATGTGCGGCTCCACTACTCCGCCACTTCTGTTTCTGTGAACAGTTTGTTGTAGCTATTTTTGTTTGTTGCAGCTCTTCCTTCCGTTCTTTCAACATTTTCCCATTTCCAGCAATATTTATTTTCTCTCACTTTCACCTAACGGGACACGGAAGATATAAAATTTGATGTATTGTGCCAGGAAAAGCATTGAAAACATGTACATACAAAGGTATTAGTTTCCTTTCTTGGCAAAAAAAATCTTACCTTATTTTCTCATCCTTTCACAGCATATGCTCTGCATTTTTCCTTTTTCTTGCTTGAAATAAAAAAGGTACTGACGGGAATATTAACTTTTGGAGTTTTAATAATATTGAATCCTCATGTCATATCTGCAGCTTTCATCCTTTCATTTCTATATCACTTTGTTGCTCTCTCTTTTTAATTTTCTTTTTCATTTACCTTCCTTGATTGGACGAGAGAGTTATTGAAAACTCACTTTATTAAAATATTCAATAGAGTTAAAAATGCTTGATTAAATAATTCTTTCAGGGTTTGATTTCAACTTTTTACTGCCAAAATAAAAGTTGTTGTTGATGATGTTCCAAATATGATTAAGCCTTTGGGGCTGTCCATTCATGATGTGACGAGGGTGGTCTAGGACCCTTGGGAGTCTCGACGTACCATGTTCAAAAATAGCTTGGTGTAATTTATGAACAAACCCGTTTCCATTATTCTTTCTCACTCTTCTGCTTCTAAAGTAAACTACAGGACTAGAAAAAAATCAAAATAAACCAAAAATTGAATCAAGAGCTCATATCCTTGTAATAATGTACTTCGAAATCAATCCCTTTTTCACCTCATAACCTATCTAGTTTCAGTGTGTGAACCCTAAACAATCTCATTATTATTTAAACTCATCCTTTTTAACATTCTCCTCTTCTTCTTTTACCTAGTTTAAAAGTAGAGCAAGTAAAATATAGGGACGGTTCATAAATAGTGTCACGCAATGTGTATATTTCTCACTGGCACTATCAACAACCTTAGATTCAACGGTCCCCTTCTATCTTAACCACAACATTATTTTGGAACATCCCCTAAGAAGAAAAACTTTGTGCAATACAACAACACCGGAAAAATAATAAATTTATAAAGACCCCGTACCTTACGTCGTCCTCCCGTGAAGTTTAAAAAAATCCTACAAAGGAAATGGAGGACAACTACCTTTTTGCTCTGCTTCAAGGAAAACCTGCTAACTACTATTATTATTATTTTCGTGAGGAATACAACTTTCAAATTTTTATCACTTACTACCCGTCACTCACCAAAAGAAAGTGACTCCCGAGCAGGAAAAAAAACACTTTTTTTCTGCTGGAGGCAGCAATAATAACTACAGCCTTTAAAAAAATATCTACAAAATGTTCAAGATTGAAGTCACGTAGATTTAAAGTTATGAAGAAAGTGTTGCTGTGCTCTTGTTCAGCAACATTGAATCCATCTCAACATTTCTCCTTCGTTTCATTCTTTTTGATTTTTTTTTGCACAGGAAAAAGAAATGCACAATAACACATCCTTTCTCCTTATTGCATTGGAATTTGTGTTTTTCACGTGACCTGATTTGAGCTGGGAAAGAAATAGGGGTAAAAAGAGACAAGAAATAAAAAGAGACATGACGTGAAGAGCGAGTAAAAAGATAAACCAAGTGAGCAGATGAGTGACTCGGCCATCCCATGAATAATTCAAACTTTCTTGTCTTTCTCACTTTTTCTTTGTTCCTTTTTCCTTCAGCTTATCTTACTCCAAACCCGTAGGAAAAGAAAAAGTTTTCCATTTCCTTTTCTTATTTTTTCTCCTCTCGTACCGTGAATTTGTCTCTCCAGCTTATTTATACCAGAACACCTTTCCCTTGTTATCGAGAACCTTCCATGCAGCTTCTGTATTGTGGGATTCTGCAAAAAAATGAGACTTTCTTCTCCTTTTACTTCGTTCCCATCAGTCACACAGTGAAAGGAATTGCATTAATTGTCAGTGTGTCTGCAACAAAAGGAAATGGAAAACTCTTCTACAACAAACCTAAAAAATAGTCCATAGTAGATTAAAATTCAACCATAAAGAAGGTCCGCTATGACGAAGTTTTTAAATTTCTACTTTTACGGGAAAATTTAAGGGAACACAATAAAATAGAGAGGTAAGGCTGCTCCTGTTGTCAAAGAAGGTAACAATGCACTGCCTAATTCCTTTTAAATCTTATGTTAATTTAGTCTCCTTAAAATTAACCGTTTTCCCACCACTTCTCTCTCCACCTTCCTTGTTCAAAGGAGGAGTTGAATGAACACTGATGAAAGATGTAAGTTGGAAGCTTTTTTATTATTTCCTACCAAAAGAAGATTTAAATCCCCTTCTTCAATTCCTACTCAATGTTATGTAACTAATTTACATATAGATGAGAAAGTGACTTGAACCAAAGATTTTTTTTCTAATTTCCTTCCTCTCTCGTCTTCACTTGAAAATTTAGAGGAATAGAGATAACAATATTTTCGCACTCATCTTCAGCTCTCTTATCAGATATTTACCTTTCTCTAGTTTCCTTGTCACTTGTTCTCATGCTGTGATTTTAGTACTACTTACCTGCAGAATTATTATACATTAAGTAGCTAGCAACTTGTGCACAGACTGATTAATTACGGAAAGCTTTCACCAAGGATTATGTAAAAACAGATAAAAACACAGGTTTTCGAACCGCTCGCAGAATTACTTAAAATTTCTGCATAAATTTTAACATTTTTAAGTTTAATTTAAAACGCCTTATTCTTCACTTATTCAATTGTATTAAATCCATTGAAATGTGCAAAAAATATTTCAGAATTGCATTTTTTAAACCTGTTTTTAGCGAAGACACTTCCAAAATCTGATTCTCTAGTCAGAGCTCGCAATATAAATAGGTTAGTTCCTTGGAAAAAAGCGTCCTTTTTAAAGTCTTAAAACGCTTCCGTTTTTTCCTTTGAACTTTTCCGAGTTAACTTCCTTTTTAGATTTTTTATCAAAGGATTTCTTACGAGACGTTCGTTAATTTTTTTCAAGCTTTGCAACATCCCAAAATTCTACTGAACTAGAAAGACGACGATGTAATCATTAAAGCAGAACGGGATATCTTCTTAAAAGCTACGCATGGAACGTGTTAAAAACATTCGCGTTTAATAAATAGCAGAAATGGGGGAAAGTAGGAAAAAAGCTTAACAACACGTTTTCTCTCCTAATACAGCATCCCAGATGTTTTTTTTATTTTTACGTTCAACGGAAGCAACAGCAGCAGCTGCTGATCAAATCCAGAATTGACAGCGTCAAATCATAATAAAAAAGGAGTATATTCAATATATTTGAAATTATGTAAAAAATAAGATATTTCTTTTCTTTTTCCTATTATTAATCTGGATGTGAAAGTTAAGCTTTTCTCTTTCCGTTAGAAAATCTCCTGTGGTGTGTTTTTCCCATTATTTTATTCACCAGACCAGAAAATATGGATTCGCGACTACTCCAGGATTTTGTTCAAGCAACCATTTCTGATATATTCTTATGCTGGAAGACGAGAAAGTAACGAAGGAGCTTGCAACCGTTACTGCCTCACCTATTTATATAAACTCTGATGTAACAAACCAGTTAAAACCTATTTTAACTACGTGTCCAATACAAGGAAGGTTCACTATAACGAAGGTTTTATACCTTGCTTTTCACTTGAATAAGATGAGTAGTCGGTTGATAAAAAACTTATGAAGCTAAAATCTCCGTTACATAATACAACATTGGAAATTATTAGAAAGATGGCTAAAAAATAAACGGAGTGTAGCTCACAAGTGTGGATTGTTAGAGAAGAACAACATTTCCTTTAGGATAATGTTATTGGACAGTCGTTTTCCAACTTTCCATGAGCGGCCATCAAGAAGCCAGATGAAAATAACGGGTAGGTTATGTTGTAGGCCCGTGGTGGTTGGATGGGCAATGGTGGCGTAGCAAGCAGTATATAAATTATGATGGGGAGCAATAAAAATCAAAATGGGGAAAAAATCTCTGTCCATCTCTCATATAATAATGGAAAGTGTCTTTTATATACTTCCTCCTACGCCTCTTCCTTCTCCTCATACTATTATTTAAGGTTTAAAAGCGTCCGTTCAAAAAATACGATGATGTTGCTAGTGACGGTGTGCTGGGTGTAGGCTTTAAGAAATATTTTAAATTTAATCAAAATTGAGGATTTTCTTTGTACGAAACAACATCAAATATGAAACGTAGTTAACGCAGAATTTACGAGAGATGAAAGGTGGGATATAATATACCATTTCCCGTTTCCAACTTTGAGGGCATTGGGAAATTGTGGGCAATATGCTACGTGCAACATTTAGCAAACTTCATCTCGATAATTTAAACCTTTAGTGTGGATATTATTTCCCAGTCCTGGGAAATGACCATGTGGGGTATTGGATAAAACTGCGTGTTTAAAAACATTGCTGAGTTGAGTTTTATTATTACGTAAGATATGAAAACTGCGGAAAGCTTCGAGCAAATAATTTCTAGGCTCTAGGTCGAAACAAGGCTTTTCTCATACATTTCGATTTATTTTTTATTGAGCAAGCTAAACTATATAACATTATGAAAATATATTTTTCCCGTTATTACTAACATTTTTAAAGAGAGTGGTTTTCATTGGTCATCCATCTTCCTTTCCGGGACTATTGACGAGTATTCCATCATTATAAGATGATCAGCGACATAGAAATAGATACTTGTTTAGCACTAGTTTAGGAGTGTGTTACAAATTCCATATCATCCATCTTTCCATCTCTGAAGAAAACGCAGAATTTGAAAAGCCTCATATCGTTTTCATTTTTCTATTTTTTTCTTTCCAATAAAATTATTCCACAGATGAAAAATGTAGAGGAATTTATTTACCAGAATTTGAGTTCTTGTGAGAATCTGTAATGAAGAAATTTACACCTTTTTTGAAATAGTTTTTAAAAGTTTTCCCAAGTTTCCGATGTTACGCGGCTTTTTATACATTTCTGGGTTTTATGTTAACGCCTTCAATCAATAGAGTTTATTTCAATTTGCATATAAATTGGAAAATCTGTTTGGAAACATAAGCTTTACCTGAAGGAAACACTGAGAAACAATAAATTATTTTTTATCCAAGTTATCTCTCTATTTTAACAATAGATAAATAAAAACGCTGATAGGAAAACGGCACAAGAAAATTATTTCAATCATGAAAGCGATCTCCATTTTTTATTCTTGTAGAAATAATGTAAAATAGAGATTATTTTTAGCTTTTGCAATTTATTTGCAACGGCTTTAACAAACGTACTTAAATATTCAATGTGTGAATAAAATAGGGGCTGTTCGTAAACGATGTCATACAAAGATCAAGATTCTGTCTTTTTAAGCAAAAATGATTTCTTTAAAAAGTATTTTGTTTTTTAAGAGAGAAATTGTCAGCAATATGAAACAAAATGTTACATTTGTCTGATATTTTGTCAGTAAAAACTGTGCGTGTGATTTACACCGTTTTGCAGATTTTTCAAAAATTGTTGTGTAGCACATTTGAAAGAAAAACATGCCCATATGGCGAAATAAATTTCACCATCAAAACTTAGCATTCCAACTTTGTAGGTTTTTTGTATGCAAAATGTATAAAACGTGTATTACATGGTTTGTCGCACATGTTCCCTTCAATTCACTCCAATGCTTACTAATTTAGAAAAGTTTTTCGCACATTTCCCTATCTGGAAAAACAAGTCTGGTAAATAGAATTTATGGAATAGTGACTCGTTAATAAACTAAGAGTAGACAATTAACACTGCCAATTAACTAAAATTAGAGACGGGAGAATAATCATCAGCCACTCAAGCGTAAAAGCACTCTCGAGTGAAGAGTATGTGGAAAAATTGTTTAATTGTGGAAAAGACGTTCAACAAAAGTTGATGATGACGGGTGATGATGACGAGTTGTTCTAGAGAATTACAAATGGCGAATTTGTTGTGAAAAGAATTTGAAGAAAGGGATTTAAGTAAACAAGGAATTTTCTATTTCACTTTTGTCAGGGAAAACTAGCCTTGGGCGGGTGGGAGACAAGTCAGCTCAACTAAAAGTGGCTCTAGTTCTACTACTTTAAAAGGGTTAACGGATTCACTTGATCTTGCCATTTCTTGTCCTCTCTTAGACAATATCTAGATATATATTTGTCATATTTCGTCCCCAGTATGTGTATTTGTGTGTCATTCCATTCGAGCATGCCCATTTTAGTTTAGCTGGTTTGGAGGTTTAACTGACACTTACTTGGCATAATGAAAAGCCACAGAGATGGAGCGAACGACTGATACATTTTATATAATAGATTAAACTTTATGGATTTCATTTTTTGCATTTTAAATTATTTTTTGCTGCACAGTTGTCTAGGCAAACAAGCAAGCGTATTAATCGGGTAACAACACTAGTTATCTAGTTGCATATTTTGATCCCCATTTTGTTGTCTGAGAGTGAAGCCATGTTCAATCTGTAAAACCATCCTAGCGTTGATCTCTTCTCGTTGTCTCCGCGTCGTTTGGAGAAATTTATTAGTGTTTTTATTTTGTAATAACGGCTTATCTTGAAAACTCTGAGAGTTTATACTTTCCGCTTTTCTACAACAACAGTTATAATATTCTTTCTTTCTTGTTTTGTTGACAGACGTCCCTGATCCTCCTGGGAGGCCCTTGATTCTAGCGTTTGCTTCACGAGCTGTGAACCTCTCATGGGCACCACCACTTGACACTCACAACAGCCGGATAACTCATTATGTCATCCATACAAGGTAATACACTCTCTCCTCTTTCTTTCTTCATTCCCGCGACTCTCTTTTCTTTTCAGACTCATGCCATTTAACTTGTCGTCTCTTCCCCTCTCAGCGAAATGTCAAACTTTTTCGAGATGGTTGACGTGTGTGTGAGTTTCAAGAGAAGGGAAGAGAAGAAGTGCCATCAAACTAACTACACAGGATGAGGAGGTGGATTGAAATGGAAAACGATGATTATGAAGACTCATCATCATCATCCCCTCACATTAGACATTTGGCTTTCTCAAGTCTCTTGCCATAAAGTGATTCCTTTATAGTCTTTTAGGGTCTGTACGTAAATTATGTCACGTCGGGACAGTTGCCGTCGTTGGTATCATAGAATATAGGGTCCTTACCTTACATAAAAATTCTGTTCCCCATTCCCCGTGACGTAATTTACGAACAGTTCCTCTTCCCATCCACCTCTTTGGAAATAGAATGAGGATTTATTAGAAACGCCAGGAGCTGCTGCAGAGAGCATATTTAATATAAAAAGACGGGCACAAAATAAGAGTGATATTATGGCATCTTGTCTTGAATATTGTTATTACCAAAAAAGCCCCTCAAAAAACCGTATTCCTCCTTGGGAAAAAGGCTTAACGTTTATCTCCTAAGTAGCTTTACTATTTTCTTGCTTAAGAGCATTATTATTATTATATACAGTAAATTAATATAAGGAAAGAGGAAAAGGTGGTGAGGATTCCTCTGGAGAAAGTTTTTCCAAAGTTGGCGTTCTTCTCGTTTTTATCGTTAATCCAGTGTAGTTGCTCCTTCTGATAATAATGTCAGAGAGGGAAGATATTTAAAGAGGAAAGGATAGAGGGAAAGTTATCTTTAATCCAAAGACACTCCCTTGCCTCGTAGTCTCAATTAACTTGAGGAAAAATAGTTTGTGCTGGGACAACATAATAAAACCGGTAATGGATATTATACACACAGCATTCTGGAGAACTTTTCCAGACTTTTCCACTCACTTCATCCCGCAAAGATTCCTATCAGGGGACACACATGGGACGGGGAAATAAAGAGGGTTTAATAACCATATGTTTATTTACACTGAATTTACTACTCAACTTTGAGAAAACTAGTCATTCATCAACTCCTTCTTGGACTGTGCTTTTTCCACCGGAAAATAATAATTAAACTCTATAACGAACTTGTCCACTATAAAGAAAGTTCATGAAAAGCGAATAATTTTTAATTTACTTTTTTTAAATTGAAAACTAGTAAAAGAAATTCCTTTAAATTGTCCTTTTAAGCTTAAAAATGAGGAATATTTTTCCGTTTCTTTATTTCAATAATCTTTGTTTTAATTTTTCCTTCCTGGCACAACCTACACAAAAGCGATGGTCTGGCGCGGTCCAAGACGTTTCAAGAAGGTAACTAGTGATCCAAGGAGTGAAGCTTGGCACTGATCTCCATCAGACTTTGAACCCCTGCCAAGAAAAAATATATCTTGCATTTGATGATGTGAAGGAAAAGGATTAGCTTTTTATATTTTTTATCGCTTTTTGTGGTTGATTCAGCTGCAACGTTAGAGAAAAACTTACCTATTGGAAATCACTTTGCATTTCCTCCACAAACTTTACAAAAGGCTCTTTATCAGAATAATTATCTTTGCTTAAATATCTTTTGAGATTTAAAAAAGACGATCAGCTGATCGCTCTAGTGTCATAATGATTGTCATTACGAAGATTTTCCCCTGGTTTTTACAAGTTCCGTTTTTCAAGGATCATTTCCGTTTAAATCCCCGGTTTGGCTTCCCCTCCTCATCATCATTATCATAAAAATAATAAAAAGATAGCGGTTTGAGGAGTTTGGCGACTGTCGGAAGCCATCTTAGGAGAGGAAGAGAAAGGAAGTGACATTTACCTGAAGGTGTTTTAAAAAATAAGAAAAGGAAACGATGGGGTTGTCCATAAATAATGTCTGGGCAATTCCAGCCCCCTTTCTCCATGGTTAGTCTTATAAAACAAACCTGCTTTAGAATTCTTTCTTTTAACATTAATTAAGCTAGTTTTATTCAATTTTATAAAGTGGACAGACTCTCGTGAAATTAATTTCTTTACAAAATTCTGATTTTTTCGTTCAATTCCGTAAATTTAAAGGAAATCTAAAACGTAAGCAGTATTTTCCTTAAAGAATTGTATTCTTTTTTACCCGTTTCATTATCCTCTATCTGTTCCACCGGTACAAATATCCTGAATCCCTTGCAGTTGTTCCTCGAGTGTATTTAATGGCTTGGAAAAAAGGCTGATGTAAGCATCTGTTCCCTCCAACTCATCTTAATGCCTAAAATCAATTTACTACATAACCTCATTTATTTTAGCAAAAGAGTTCCCTCTCTGTGTTTCCCAGCGTTTTAATATTATCAAAAGGCATTTCAAAAACTCTGCTTTCTCCTAAAACATATTGCATTGCCATAAATACCGGAAAAACGGGAAAGGGCAAGCCAAAAACAGGAATCATATAGCCTATAAAAATCATCCATCCTCGTGATCAAATCAAATGGAATTACATAAAATACCTTTCGTTTCTTAAAAGTCGTTCTAGTTGTCGACGAAGGTAGTAAAAAAAATAGGTAGAACAGAAGTGTATTTCATTTTTATGGGAGACCTTTCAATTGAACTTTCGAAGGAAACGAGAGATGAAATAAAATTATGTTTAAAAATTCTCCTTTTTGTGGTTAGTTAAGGAAGTAAACAACTTTCAAAATCAGGCAAAATGCGATGAAAAAATCAAATCAATAGTTAACTCGTTGATTGCTAACATTTAAATCAAGAGGTAAAAAGGGGAGACGCTACGATTTAAAATTCTAATAGAGGAAAAATCCCACAATTGGTAAATTATTCCCGGTGGATTTCCATTGTTTGAGCTTAACAAAAAAATTTATTGAAAATTTTACTTTTAAATCCATCTTGTGAAGAAAAGCAGATGTTTTTTAATTCGTAAAAGCCATCATTAATTATTCATAACAACCCTGTAAAAAGTGCGCCTAAATTTTTATTATCTGGAGTTGTAAATATTACGCAATTTATTTAACCTTTCCTTTTATAAAAATGAGAGTGTGTGAGCGCTTTAAAAGGGAGCAATAAATCCCTGAAGAGACAATCCATATGTGTTTGTCTCTCCTTCATCCCAAGAGTTATTTTTAGCAATAAAAAATAAAATTGCTTCCATTTCTTCTGTCCAAAGCGGGGGGAAAGGTGCTGTACAAGTTTTTTGGGGGCTGTGCGTAAACTATGTCACGTAGAACTGGACAGGCTGTAGGATTGAATTATACATAAACAGAGACAATACGACTGTGACAGAGACAGTGTTAAACGAACCTGACGTTATTTATGAAGTGCCCCTATCTTTAGATATTTTTCTTCCACTCTTCAAGCCTAACTTTTATTTCATTTCTATTAAACTGTTGAAATCGCACCGGCGCTGAAACGTTAAAACAAATGGGGAAACTTTTGTCATCTTTTTTCTTCTCTTCCTGTTTTCCTCTCTGAGAGGACAATGTGTACGTGCTAAACTTGAATAAACTCTGCTTTTCTCGGCTTAACGAAAGTGATTTAAAAATTTATCATATTTCCCGCTCCTTCTTTCTCTCCTTTCAGCTTTCTTTGGAAAAGGAATTTGTAACAGGTCTCATCTGTAGAGAAAACAATAGATTCTGGCTTTCTTTTAAAAAAACTTTCTTTCTTGTTGGATTGACCCAAAACAATTTTGTATAAAGGGATTAACGACAAGCAAAAAATGGATTTAAACCCGATGACGAAACATTCATTCTTTCTTTTCAAACTTTGTACAAAACTTTTAATTTTTTAAAATACAAAATTACATCCATCCTGTGCTCTTTCTTTTTCTTAAAATTAAAAATAAAGCGGGGAAGAGAGAAAGAGAATAAAGAATAAAAGTTTACGATAGAGGACTCCACTTTTTAAAGTAGAGCGGTAGGAAAAGGAGCCACAAATTGCAAATTTTAAAGTCTAAGAACCACAGTCATCATTTCCAACTCCGGCTGCTTTTCTCCGCTGATGGCAAACTTTGATAAGAAGATCGCAGTTTTGCCTGGAAGAGCTGTGCATAAATTATGTCACGCGATAATTTAGTTGCCACTTTATCATAAGTAATTGCAGAGTTGTAGACTCACACAGTGGTGACATTATATATGCACAGCCCCTTTGAACCTTACTTGTTCCCTGTTACCTTAAATACATAGAGAATATGCAGCAAATGCAGTTTTACAGGAAGTGGAAAGAAAGGCTTTTGTGCCGATGAAGGTGGTGTAGTCTCAGGGCAGTGCCGTTAGCGGCGGTACTTAACCTGTTTTATATTCTTAGGAGCGTTGCCAGGTTGTTCAACTATGTTAGAAGATGAGAAGCAATTCCACGCAGGATGCTTTCGGCGTCTTTCACACAGTCTTTATCTTCACCCATTCTATTCCCAAGCAGAAGGTGTTCCTTTTCTTCGTCCACTTCACAATTTCATACCTACTCCACTCCTCTCATTTCCTCAACAAAAGAAAATATCCCTAAAATAACTTCCAAAGAAGTAGAAAGGAAAACGAGATCAAATTTGTGAACGTTTAACATTAAAAACTCCAGAAAGAAAGATAGTTGAGAAATTAAACGGATGGTATATTTGTTAACCGTCTTTGAAACAAAAATCATTGTCTTTAACCGTATTTTTACAAACTCTACTATAACGAACCTTCCTTCTTGTAGAAAAGTAGCTACGTTGGATTCGAAACTGTATAGTGTACAATTTTTATTCAAAAAAATATGCGTAAGGTGTAAAACATCAGCTGATAATGATGCGCAAAATGCTGACAAGTGACGTGTTATCACATTGTTTTAAACCCTGTTTTCCATCGCAGATCATTAAGATGACAAATGAATGAATATGTTACATCTCAACAATGTAATCATTCAACTCTGTGTCAAATGAAAAAAAACTGTCTAATAATAACGCAGCCGTACCTGTTTCACAACATCGTGAATGAATTTCCATCGTCTCTGTAAATGAATTTGTTAGGAAGAAGAGGAGGAGGCTGAGGAAAAAAGTCCATTAGTTAACATGTCAGTCACATAACACAATGGAGAAAGCAAACAGCTTTCTCCAGGAAGATTTTTTGGCAAAGTGGATTCGATATTTTTTCCAGTAACAGCTGCATCAGGTTATTCCCTACCCTTTTCTTGTATTCTTCATGTCAGCCATTTTCTTCCACCTTTCCTTTCGCCTTCTTCAAAAGTCGAACTGGGAACAAGACAAATGATACTGATTATCATGTTGGTGATCATCTTTTCTACGTCGTGTCAGTAAAAGATGCTGACAACTCTTTTAATATTGTCAAAATAAGTGGATTATTCTATTGTTGATAATTATGAAGGAAAAGTCTGTTACATATACATATATTCAACATTTATGCAGACTGACGACGTTAAAATTCAAGATTTTTCAATCGTGTTTAAAAAAACTGGGATTAAACGTAAATTGTAAAAGCTCAGAATAGCAGCTTGAATGATAATGAAAGGAAGAAATTTGAACATGATTGGAACATGTATCTTGAATTTTGTATTTTTCTCACAAAAGAAATATTTTTGTAAGAAGTTTTTGTATTTTTTGACAATGATTATGATGATTGTTGTGAAAATCTATTTTTTCCTTCGTTGAACTTAATATTTTCATTTTTTTTGATAAAAACGCTCGCTGAACATTGAAAAATATCGAAGGGATTGTCCATAAATGATATTTTCACACCGTTGTTCTCTCCTTCACAATTAAGAAGCGTACAAAAAGGCGTGCTAGAGGAGGTTTGACAACCTTTCTTGTAACGTAGTTTATAAACCGATATTAATAAGAAGGTATATAATGAACAGGGGAAAACAAGGGAGAATACGCGAAAGAAAAAGGAAACTCCAAGGACAACGCCATGTCAGAAATGACGAGAGCTGGGCAGTGAAATTAAGAAGGGGAAGAATGAAAAAGGTATTTTGTATGTATGACATAGTCGAATGAAAATGAGGCTTCCATTCCCTCATTTCATTCCATATGCTTTCCCATGTTTTTTCTGCCAGTTCAACTCTTTTCAAGTCTTTTGTTGCTTAGTCAGTCTTTAAAAGTCATCGAAAACGGGAGTCAGTCTGTTGCACTTTATGAGAGAGTCAATTCCACTTCTTCAATCTTTTGTCTTGTTGTACACCCGGAGAGAAAAATAGAGGGGGGAAGAAAAGATCGTTATGAAAAATCCTCAATAAAAATTCCACCAAGCTTTTGTAGAGCATCGCATCAACTTAATGGCTTCCTAGATTGATTTTCCAACGAGTCATTTTCCACGTTTTACTATTTTCTCTTTCTTTTTTCAACCAGGTTTTGTATAAAAAGTCAGGAGTAAAGTGTGGAGGGGGTACCTTGAGAAAGTACAATATCCTGGACAAAAAATGATTATGAAAAGAACGGGAATGTGTTTCCAAAGGTGCCATTCCAACTTCAAAAATTCTTTTCCTCACTTGATGATTAAACACGTTACGGCTTTGTTAGTCGAATTTCGCTTGGGAACGTGGAATCCACCTTGAAAAATATTTTGAAGATGAAAAGTCTATGAGACAAGTTTCAAATGAATAGAAAAAGGCATTGTAGTAATGATGGGACTGTTCGTATATTTCGGAGACTTTTAGTCATCTAACATGTATCATAATAGACCTCTCCGCTTGATATTATTTATGGACAGTCCCGTCATCATCTATAGCCCAAATAAAAAGCACCTTCTTTTATCACAATTCTTTCACTAAAATTCTTCTCAACTTTTTCCTCTGAAAACTTTGTCAAAGATTAACATTAATAATTCACATAACGGAATACAAAGCTAAAGCTGGGAAAAATTAACAAAAGCTTGTTTGTAAAAAGCCCGAACAGCATTCCAAGAAATGCCAACATGGTCAATGAGACGGAATCACATACTTTTTCCATCGCAAAATCACCTTTAACAGAGTTTTATTTGCTAAAAAAATAAAGCTTAAGAATAAAATCCTTTTGAGTGTTTTATCAAGGCGTTTATTGTTCAGTTGTTTAAAAAAGAAAACTGGTCAATTACGCAAATATAAAGTATTTTTTCTGCTGTTAAATCGACAACTCAAACAATTTTCTAAATTTTTAAACGGCTCATTTGAAGTGGTGAATGGAAATGTCTAAAATTTAATACATTTTAACAATTTTATTTTCTAGGGAGGGAGAAGACGGGGATTGGGACACTGGTGGAGGAATCGTTACGGAAAACAATCGGACGTCGTATCAGGTAAGTTTAAAATCTGCTTCACGCTTAAAATTAAAGAGATTGTGATGCTATTAATATCTATTTTTATAAATTTATAATTCCCAGGTTGTTGCACTCCAGCCCTTTACCGTTTACAGTTTCCGCGTTGTGGCTGTAAATGCCCTTGGGAGGAGTCCACCCAGCAAAGAGTCCTACTATTTTGTCACTCTGAGAGAAGGTAAGGAAGAAGAATCAAAAGTTAAACGCCGCTATTATGAGCTTCTATATAGTGGACAAGTATTTACAAGGCAACTCCGGTATTTACAGGATAAAGTAGCTGTTTAAAATTCAACTACTTGTCCACAATAAGGAAGACTCACTATGGCGGAGTTTTCCTTTACAGTTCTACTTAAAATTAGTTCCCCAGTTCCATGCACACGTGCTCCGTATGAGCCTTGGCTGTATTTCTGGGAAAAAAGACTTGGTAAATTAAAGATAAATAGGGCCCAGACCAAAAATTAGTGATAAATTTAGGTATTTACCCTAAAAAAGAGGACAAGAAGGAGGAGGATGTTGAAGAGGAAGTAAAACTTTAAGCTTTGCAGAGAAAGTTTCTTTAAGCCACGATTTCAGTGCACTTTACTCCCTTTTTGTTAGCGATTTGACATGAATAGTGTAGCAAATGTTTGAATAGCCACAGAAACCATGAAGTCTAATGGATGCAAGTAAATTAATTGCCTTTCACTTTTTGGTTTAGAGGGACTCTCCTTTCTCCTTCTCTCCAAGAGAGAGAAAGAGTGAGGAAGAAAGAGGATGAAAAATATGGCAGAAGAAGTTTTAAATGCAAATCGATTTTACTAAAATATTGTTCTTTCCCTTGTCGTTTTTGCAATGTACTTTTAGTACTGATTTTTATTCAGTATTTAATTAAAGATGAAGTTGTGAGTTGAGAGAAGGATTGTGAGGATGTTAAAGTACAAAAAATCCCATTATTAGTATTTTAATTACTTTCAGCTCTAACTATAACAAAACTTTCAACAAGAGCGCTCTTACTCTCTCTGTTTAACTGTTTTTTGGCTTGACAACGCAATGAAAATATTATTGTGGGATTTCCAGCAATAAATATGCTTGTAGATTAGAAGAATACACACCAACAGAAGAACATTACCACAAAACTATTCACTATTGTATCATCATCATCAATTTCACCAAAAAATTACTTTAGATAAAGCACTTTTATTACACTTTTTTCTTTTAGCCAGCCCTAGTTCTAAAGTCAGTTATTATACAGAGAATAGAAAAGATGACCGGTTTTTTAGATGAGCGGGAGTGTTGGCAATGTTTTTTCAACTCTAATATTTCTTTGTGATCATCGCCGCTAGGCTTTCCCACATTGGTTTACAAATCAACTCAACTTTCACTGAAGACAAGAAACGCTGTACTGGAGAGAGTGATCTAGTTAAAGAGGTTGTATTTCAGAAGATTAGATCCCTCCGTGTAAAATAATATTATTATGGCGAAGAAAATGAGCGAAACTCCGCTATAGTGAACTTTCCCCGTAGTGAACAAGTAGTTGTATAAATTTGGAACTGCAAACTTTATTTTAAGGCTCGTTACAGTGGAATTTAGAGTGTATAAAGAGTATTAACTTTACAGAACAAAATGTCCTTTTTTTCTTTTATTCTTTTGCAAGTAATAAACTGGATTTTTTCCTTTTCTTTGCTCAATAAATCTAATGGAGGCAGGCACAGGGTTTTCCCAAAAGTAGAAGAAACAATTGCGGCAGAACAGCCACACCAGTCACTACTGAAAAAACAGGAGGAAATTACTGGAGAAAATATTACGACAGTTTTAACTCTTTCCTTATTTTGACTCCTCACACTAGAAAAGATAACTGGGACGAGAGGATGAGTTCTAGATAAAGTGGGAACACCGGAAACAACCAGAAACTATCTTTTGCAATCATTTTGATATATGTAAGAGTCTCAAGCTTGCAATAATCCAGAACAAGAATAAAACAGATGCTTGACAAGTTTGCTGTGTGGAAAACTAGTTTAAAAATTTTACAGATAAGAAATGGTGGGATGGAGATGAACTTAACATGGTTACTTTAATTGCAATTTTAAATAGAAAAACGGTACGTTCTACACAGTCTAAAATTCACTACTTGTCCATTATAAGGAAGGCTCACTATAGCAAAGTCAGTATTTCCTTACTGACCATTTAACTACGAGACTTTCTAAAATTTTAAATGAAAACATTTTGTGCGTGCGTACGCAGAAAAGGCTTAAAGATAAAAATAATATAAATGGACGTCAATCGATAGAGTAAAAATGAAAAGATTTAAAACAAACGCTTGTCTTTACCTGAAAGAAGTGTTTTTGTCTTGTTTTATCTTATTTTAGTAAGCTCGTGTTTCATTTCATAACGTCTATAGTTCTTTTCAATACTCCGCACAATCTTCAGTAAAAAACTGACAAGAATCCTATCCCGGTCTAAATCTGTTTTTCGTGCAAGTCTCGCAGCTTTCTCCGAGTTGAGTGACTCTCATCATTAGTCATCCTTCCCGTTGCTGTGCTATTCTTAAGAAGATGACAGATAGTTTCAACACCCTCATTTGTCATTCCTTCTACCTTTTCCCATTGAAAGGAAATATAGACGGGGGAGAAATCAAACTTTTTTGGCTTTATTCTGATCCTCCAAAACATATTCGCATATCCCTTTCATTTGTCATATTCAACGCCAATTTTTTTAAATGCCACCTGCAGGATTATCCTTAATTTCCTGTCAGAAAAATAAAAAAGTTCATCCACCTTTACCCGCTTATTCAAATACTTTAATATTTTTGGTTAATCCTAAATATTTGGTAACAATATAAATAAAACAAGTTTTTCGAAAAAAGTTTTTTTCGGTTGAATCTCTTCAGAAAGTTTAAGTAATGAAAAGCAATATATCAATTAGAAGGGGACACACGACACAAGTTATTTTTCTTGCTGGGTATGCAAAAGGATTACAACCTCTAAAAAAGAACTTTTGGAAATGAGTAGAAAAAAGAATCGAGAATAGAATTGTGACGAGTATAATGTTGCTGAGGTTTGCACTTCTTGAAAGAATGATAAAAATTGAGATAAAAAACGAGGATAAAATAGGAAGAGTTGTGGTGATGCTGGAAGTAGTCGTAGGGGCTATTTAGAGCATGATGATTAGGAAGAACAAGGGGAGCAAGGGTCTTTATTTGATTTTTGTACAGAACATTGTAAAAGACATAATCTAAATAGTACTGTGTTGTCTACGTCAATTTACGAGGAAACGGATGTGATAACAAATTGAGTTATTATGTAAATCAATTGTTCGCATCCTTGAGATAGAGAAAATTAAAAATAAACGTCATGATATGCAATTTTTATGGATATTAAGGTACGAAATATGCAAAATTTGTTTTTAACCCATTACACCATCTGACGTAATTTAAACATATTTAAATTTAGCATACATAAAAACTACAGCAGGTAACAAAGATGCTTGCGGAGCTGGTCAAGTAGGTCTACTCAAATGAGATAAAGAATCCTCGTAAGATCTAAAATATCTTATTTGCATATTAATTGTATTTATTACCTAGTATTTTTCCTCGTTAATAAAATTTATCTTGTCTTTCTTTAACTCGCTAGTATTCTGGGGTTATACAGACTTGCTGCAACTAGTAAAAGTGCAAGAAAAGTAGAGAAAACCAAATTTTCCGCTCTCTTTCATCATATAGGGAGGAAACAAGCAAGTTTTTCTTTTTAACTCGCACCCACTTCTCCTAAACAAAGAAGGTTTTTGCGGCTGGCTTCTGGCATCATCTCATTGTCTTATTCTTCTCCTTCACTGCTCTAAGGAAAAGCCGTAGAAAACTGTCATAATAAAAGCAGCGTATAACTTTCATCCTTTTTCTTCTCTTTTGTTTTCTCCTTTTGTCAAACTTTTCCTGTCAGGCTACAACTACAATGTTGACAGAAACTTACAATCAGAGAGGAAGAAGTAAAAAAACTGTATGGATTTTCCTAAAAAAGACAATCCACTTCCAGGCACATATTTGAAGTTTGCTAACAAAGAAAAGTATCTTTTGTGGTCTACTTTGTAATCAGCTTTTTTCTGAAACCATACACCCCTTTTTCTTGCAAAGGCTTACAAAAAAGATTTGCTTTTCTTAAATTTATTCTTTGATTTACCTTTCCCGCCTTGATTTTAAATTTTCAATTGATTTGGTTGGTTCTCTGTCGATTGCTATTTTTTAATTGCATTAAAAACGTGGTATTGATTGACCTATTTTGCTTTGAGGGGTTTTTAAGGAAATTTTGAGAACAAAAGAGCTGCATTTTAATAGGATCTGCTAATGATTCCTTTTGCTGTAATTAAAGAAATTAGTGAAAATTTCCAAATTGAGGTTATTGACCTAAAATTGCTTCTTCGTGGGCATTATTGGATTGTACAACTTTCTAGTTTCAATCGCGTTCTCGTTGAACAGTCCGCGTACATTTTAAAAATTTGAATGGTTTTCAAAGAGGTGTAGGANAATTGAGGTTATTGACCTAAAATTGCTTCTTCGTGGGCATTATTGGATTGTACAACTTTCTAGTTTCAATCGCGTTCTCGTTGAACAGTCCGCGTACATTTTAAAAATTTGAATGGTTTTCAAAGAGGTGTAGGAACATTGCAAACGGTGGTAATTCAATCTTTCATCTGCAAAATTAAGAGTATGTAAAGAAGAGGAAATTACAGTGAATGAAGGGAATTCTAAGGCTTACTAATTATTTTCTATGGGGTTTGCATTCTTGAAAAGTTTGAAGCTTTCCAAGCACTGGAAACGGAATGACAAGAATGGAAGAGAGACTTTGCACTGTTTTATTTGCTCGTTCTACTCCGACTAGTGCAAGAATGACGGTAATTTTCAACTTTTGTTATTTCCCGGTTGTTTCCAGAAAATGTAGAAATAAAGATGATCCTTTCATAAAAGGGAAAGCGATAAGCATTAAGCAAATAATGGGAATGACTGGTCGTAGTAAAATCCTCGAGTTCCTCCTCTTCCTCTCTCTTGGATTCTACTACGGCTCATAGAAAGTGATTCAAACCAGCGGCTTTCTTAATTATTGTGTTTGTGTAAATGAATAAGAGAAAGTGGGGAAAGTGCGCGTAATAATGTACCCAAAATTAGTAAAAGAAGGGTGAACACCAATTGTGAGCTGAAATTAGGATTAATTTACAAAATCTATTTATCGCTTGGCTAGCCTGTGTCTTGTTATCGCTTCACTTGAGCTAAATAGGCCATGTGCCGAAAATAACTTTTGAATGAGTAAAGGCTGTACCAGCTTGTTTGCAGTTCTTTCCTACTAGACTATACTATACAGTTCTGCTATAATGGACCCGAAATAGCACGCTATATACCCAGTTTAAAACTACTTGTCACTATAAGGAAGGTTTATTATAGGGGAGTTTGCAGTTTTAAAAAAGCTAAACAAGAAGGAAAACCTGCGTTGGAGGAACTAACCAAAGTTCTTAAAGTTTAGAAAAAAGTGCAAAAAATTTCAAAGTTTTG
>JAHZNK010001208.1:0-10713 GCA_027744615.1 Lepidocyrtus cf. nigrosetosus NNG-2020 | reverse complement strand
TCACAATCACATATGCCCCTCTACTGCAAGCATGATGGTACGCACTTACCAAGCAATGCCAGCGAGCACGTACGTTTCCACTTGAAATTTCTTTATTTTTCTGCCAAAAAGTTTCTTCAGTTTTTTTTTTTGGTTTCTTTTCCGGAAAAAGTACAGAGCTTGGCAAAGGTCTTGTGCTTCAAAAATATAATTCATTGTGATTGTTTATAATGTATGATTTTTACAATCATACCGCTTCCTTTCACTTCCTACCTGGCACCTGGTCACAACATTTCTTTCCTTTAACTCTTCCTACGCAAAACAAAAATTTGAAAACTTTTTCAGTAGCTGGGTTTTTGATAGCAGTAATGTTTGTTTAAAAAGTAGTTATTTTAAAGAGATTTTTCTTGTGTGAAGGATGTGCATAACACACGTTGCCTTCCAGCAGCAGCGGCTGTCTCGCCTTGCTACAGCACCTTCTAATTCATCATAAATCATAACTTTTACACAACTTCCAGTGAAAGCAAGTGTAGCAGCACATACAAAACAAGCTTTGAAATGGAAAACTTATTTTTCCAACTTTTGGAAACCACGTTTACAGTTTTCCAGTGCGGCTTTTATTATTTAGTTTGCCAAATCATGAGCTACGGTTTACAAACCATAATTTTATTCTGTCCATTCATATTAGAATTCTTTTTCGCTTGCTATTACGCTCACATCTTCATCTTACCACTTTTCTTTCGTTGTCTCTCTTTGAGACTGATGAGACAGGACGACTGGCTTATTTATATAAAATGGTCAGAAATAGGATGTGTCTTGATTTTTTTGGCAACCGCAAATATTTGTAAACTAAGGCTTTTAAAGTCGAATAAGAAAGAAGTTGAAAGAAAATAATGCCTTTTCTTCGACCAAAGTAATCAACTCTTCATAATGAACTGAATCAGGAAATTGCTTATATGATCTATACCAAAGCCAAATAGTATTTTCCAGTAGTACAAGGTTAAGATATGAAATAAGTTTAAGACATAGATGGGGAAAAGAGAATGATTGATTGCTTTTTACTATACTAATACTTTTTCTGTCTTTAAAAGGAATAGAACCCAAGTCTAAAGTTAACTTCAAAACTTATTTTATAACATAACTACAACTATTCTGTCTGGGTTTTATGCGTATGGTTATAGGTATGCATTTTAGCTACTCAAAGAAAAAGTACAGATATAGAGACAAAAAGAATGACTGATAAACTTGTAATAAGTGTCTTTTCTTCCACAGCTCATGTTCTTTCCTTGTTCGACAGATAAACAGAACACGACAGAACAGGTCAAAATAAAGTTTTTCGGAAAGAGTTGCTTTCTCTTTGCTAGATAAAAAGAATAAGAAGAATAAGTAGCGTAGATAAGGGGAGATGAGAAACTAAATCTGCAACTCATTTGCAGATGTTCCAGTGAAAAGAGAAAACTTGATATGTTCATCTTACAAAGTTTGCTCTATCATAAGAACAACTGCAAGGAAAACTAGTAGAGGTAATGTGAGATAATTTTACTTTCCCAACTTGTTTTTGTTTGTTTCTTTTTCGAGTACTATTGAATTTCCGTTTCTTGTTTCCGCCTGTTTTAGACGATTTCACTGTCGGCATTATTACTACTACCGCATATCTATATTTGGAGAAAAGATCAGCTTTCTAATTGCCGCAGTTTTATCAGTTCAATTGACTCAAGAGGCAACTACTAGACTTTTATCTTTTTGTGTCTATTTCTCACACTCAGCTCTTCTCTTCCTTTACGTCTTATTTGATTCAATATTGTTGATTTTGGTTTCAGCTAGCTATTATTACTAGTGCCCTTTCCATCTCATTATTTTCACCTTAGCCAACTTCAGGATTTTATCGCCCACAGCATATCCCGCAAGATAATTGCCTCTTAAGAACATCATTATTGTCAGGCTCTTCAGTATTATATCCCGTTCACTTTTACTCCTTGGTTTATCCGTTGATGTAATTAAAGATAGTCAGAAGTATAAAACTGTGAAAGCATCCACCCCCTCAACCACTTTAAGCATGAAGGCATTCTTCAAATGACAGAGTAAGAAGATGCAGCCATTAACCCGGTAATTTTCATTCTGTTAAGTAACCCAAAAGAAAAATGGGAAGATACTCACCATAATACGTGAAAAAATCCTTTACTTCCAAATTATAAATCAGCGGAGCTAATTGCGTGAACAATTCACAGCACAAGTACTAGGCGCGTCTTGCAAACAAACACGATCAGCAAAAAAGAAAACCGTATTTTAGAAAAAATATTCCTTCTGCTTAAAAAACTATCCGACAGTACACCTTCTTTTTTTCCCGCTTCCTCCTGGCTTATCTCAACTTAATTTTTAGCTAATACGATAAAATAGAGACACGCTTTTAGTACGCCACTACCACCATGACATTTCTATAAGAATCACGTCAATTTTGTCTTTTTTACACTACTGGTAATAATTATAGCGTTACCCTTTCCGCTCCACTACTACCGGTTAGGTATATTTGTTTCGAATTTTATTGTGGTTGTAGTAAGCCCTAATGCGGGTTTTCCATGTAATCAAACACTTATGCTTTGAAGAGCATTGATTAGCATTACTAGCAACGTGACACAATGACACCACGACAAAGAGAATTGTAATACCGGAAACGTATAATTTTTTACTGTTGATGCCGAGAAAATCATTTGCAGAAGCAATAACACAAAAATCACGGTTTTACATATACAACAAAACTGTAACAAGTATAAATACTTCCATTTACTTTAATAACTGTTACATGAGCAGTGCTAAAGTTTTGTACAAGAATAAGTTTTATTAAAGAAGACAGGAACAAAAAATTAGTTTTAGTATAGCAAACAAGTCAGTTTATAATGCTTTTGGTCTTCCCATGCAATTTTTCACTCCACTTTTCTCAGCCAAGTTCAGTGGGAAACTGAACTTGAAAAAAAGTTGGAATGATGAGGATGCGCAAATTCAAGCATTTGCAGAAATGATAATAGTAAATCTGCAATAAAAAATGTTGCACTGCAAACAGGTAAATTAACTCAGCATCATCATATCACGGCAATAAGGCAGTGTTACTGCCGTGCCAGTACCATTAAGCATGCATTATCTCTTTACAGTATAATACTTTACTACTGACTTCAGTTGTAAAGAGGTAATACCAACCGGACAGTATCATATTCAAGATAAGCACCTTAACAAAGACAATGAGAAGAAGGTAGCATATCATATAAGGTAGGTCGTTAGTGGCGTGCTATTATTATTACAGAATTTTGCAAAATGTGAACTGACCGGCCTTGTTATTATTCGGTATCGTATTATGAGTTCACTTGTGTAGCTTATTTGGCATAGACCGAGAAGGTAAGGTTCAGTTCAGGTAACTGTTACAGTAGACACGCAAATGCAGAGAGCCTACTATTATTATTACTGCATAGAGGTTTATAATGAAATAGCCTGCAAGCAATCCAAATAATCTCTGATATTATTATTGTTATTAAGTTAGTATCAAGTTCAATACTGCAACTACTATTATGCTTACTACAGTTTAGATAGGGATCTTTCGACCCTCTAACAACTGGCAAATTCATTAGCCGAAGTAAATGTTGATAAGCCTTCTTCATTGTAAAAGGTGTTTTGGCACATATGCGGCTCACAGCAGGATGCAATTATTAGCGTGTGCACGTTTAAATTTGTATATAATTGCAATAAGCAGATGTATCATCGGGTGCTATAGAAGGTTATCAAGAAAGAGGAACGTTGTATTCTATTTGTTTATTGAGGTAATTATTTAAAAATTACACAAAAGGAATCGAATTAGTTAACCTTCTTTTAGAAGTTTTTAACAATTCCTTTGTACGTTTTCAGAAACTGCTCTACCCTCAATGCTGCCTGTAAATTTTGAGTGATTTTGGCAGATTAATTTATTGTAAAAACGAATAATTTTATTAAAAGCTTTATCAATTACAAAGAACCCATCTGAAGGCAATCGGAACCCGTATAATTAATTGTTTTGTTATAAGATAAATTCCAATGGGTGAATGGTTATGAATTTAATGGAATACTCACGGATGAGCTTCAAAATCTGCTAGATAGCAGCCGACTTCCATTCTTCTTCTTGTCATTAATAAATATTGTTAAGTAATAGCTTCCCTTTTTTAATTACTACTCTCCATTGTATATCCTGATCAAACTATGTTGTGTAATTAGAGCCAAAATTTTGCAGATTTGGGGGAAAGAATAAAGAAAAACTAGAACATTTGGATTATCTTGACTGCTTTATTCGCAGCTACCGATCATCACATCCTCATTCTTTAGTTTCTTTCATATTCCATTGCTTTCTTTGAATTTGAAGTGCTCTGCATATCACAGTTCAATACCATTTCAGGTCAACCGCCAAGTCAAAGTCGCTGAAGAGTGGCCAATTTAAAGTCAAAATCAGATCCATTTAAAAAAAATTAACTAACTAGTTCGTTAATATTTTATTTATTTTTAATAAATTAAGTTTACTCGGTTTTAAGCAATTTTATGTTACGCTATTCTGAAAAAGAGCCCTTATCCCATTCATTATATTCCAACCGTCAGTAAAATATCAAACACGAATGATGATTTTGAAAATTAACTACAAACTTCCTATAAATGCATGAATGAAAATTTAGTTTATATGATGAACAATAGGAACATACAAAATGAATGGTGAATATTGATGTAATTTTAAAAACGGTTAATTTTGAGTAGAATGGTATGTATGTATGTTTCTATTCTCTTATTCCCCTGGTATGTATGCATTTACCGTATAAATAATGTTAAACCTATCATCATCTTCCAAACCACCACTTCCTCCATTAGATTTGTAATTCTTCCCAAAATTTATTTTTTGTTACCTGATTACAATTTTTAACCAGAAGCAAAATTTTTCGATTCAACAAATTAAAAAAACATTACACCAAGCCTATGTAATAATTCGTTGCGAGATAATATATTTGCACGCTCAAATGCAAACGTAATTACTAATTACAGAAAATGGAGAAATAGGTGAACTTTTTTGTTTAAATGATTCATATAAGCAGCATTTCACTTACAAAAATAAACTTGCATCACTACTATAATAAAATAATGTACCGAATTAAGCAGTAGTGTATTAAAAGTATTTAATTTTATTTTCATTCTCATTTACTTACGCTCTCGAAATATTTTCTCGTTTCACTCATTGTTTTCAATTTATTTTACTGCTTACTTAAACTCACATTAAATTTCAACAATGTGTAACTCTTTGTAATCCAATTGTATTTTTAGAAAATAAATTTCGCCAAAAGATATTCATTCAATTTAAAACAGTTTCTCTATTACTGCAACATTTACTGCATGTCATCATGGCAGAAAGCGGCACGCTATAAACAAGCCTAATCTGAAGCTTTGTTTTGTAAAGAAGGAAATCCCAAAACAATGATATCTTTTTCAAAACGTGAGTCTCTCTTTCTCTTTCGAAATGATTCCCCTTAATAAGAATAACATGCAGTTAAATGGGTACTATTTGTTGAAGCATTCGTAAAACTTCATCACGATTTACTAAACATTATCCTGGTGTTTCCTTCCTTTCCTTTGATTAAAAATGGAAACTTTAGGTATAGAAGAAGAGTACATTAATACTGTTCATTAATTGAAAAAATAGAAAAGCGTATCAAATAGAGTTCAAGCAATTTCATAAAATAAATACAGAAGAATGATAATTGGAATCGTAATAATAAATGTTTTATACTTGTTGATAGCAAAGAGGTTAAGTTCAGACTTAAAATAGTATACAATTTTAATTTATAGTTTTGCAAGTTATACAAATGACTGATGTTATTACATTTATTTTATTTATTTTTGTGAAAGAGGAGTATCATCCGTAAGGCAATACTAATGAGCACGTTTTCTCTTTACGTTATCATTATTATTGCTAAATATTAAAAATTATTGCGTTAACAGTAAAACTGGGAGGAAATGGATGAAGGAGTATACTAAATGCAATATCCGAATTGCTCGCTGAAACACTTTTTATTTCATATCGGAAGATTTATCTTTTCAAAGTATCATATGCCATTGATTTTTAGAATATGTATAACGTCTTCGCATTAAATATAAGTTTTTCAGTCATTTTTCGATTTCAACAGTTGCTATTATTTTCTTCGAGAAATTTAAGCTGCACATTTTGCATATTAATGCAGTTTTGCATGCATGCATCAGTGAGTCACATCACTTCATCTAAAAACCCTTCAAACGGGAGGTGGTGATGCTGGGTCTTATCTGAATAGGAAATTCTGAAAGTAGTATGCATTATTATTATCATCAATTCAAGAAGCTTTAAGAATTCGACGTAATAAATTCCATTTTTAACATCAGGTTCATTTCCACAATTAAGTATAAATTAACAACATATCTCTCTTCCTTTCTTTTAAGTCTCCTCCTATGTTGGCTTCAGTTAGAGGTCAATTCCCATGACCAACTTCCAGCATCCTGTAACTATCTTTAACTCCCTAGTTTAGTATACACTATAACGCTCATTTTAATTTACAATTTGTGATTGTTATTTATGTGCACCTGTTGAGTAGACATGTGTGATGAGAGAATGTTCTCATTTGAGCCCTTCATTCACTTTTGTTAACACAGACCTACTTACCAACCTTTGCTTTTCAATACTCACGTAGCAAACGTTTTGTATTTTCCTCGTTTTTCCAATACCAGTCTACTTTATTTTATAGAAATAAAATTTGCTGAAAACTATTAAAGTTATGACAGCAGTTCTAAAATTATGAAAATTCAAGAACTTGTAATATGAAGAAAGAACAATTACAATTTACTGGGTGCAGATATTTAGCTAATACAAGGAGGAACTCATAATTTATGAGTCATAAGTAGAATTTTGTAATCCCAAGTTTTTACAATGTTCATAAAATTATGGCGATGTCCTTCAAATAAAAGTTTGTAAAACTGTCTTCCACCAAAGCATGTTTCCGCTCACAAAAGAAGACAGGATATATTTTCCTAAGAAAAATCAAGTCCAAGTATGAATAATTTTACATTTAACCATCACATGGTACTGTCAGTCAAGTTAGACATTGAGACACCACAGAAGACGAATAAAACAAAGGGCGAAACTAATTTATAACTTCTGGCTAATTCGTTACATTTGTTCCATGTTTCCGTTTTTATGTTCATTTATTATTGTCTGTTGAATTGTGCGACAATAAGAACTACAGATTCCTTATTACATTTTGTACCTCAGTTTTATAGTTATTAGTATTCACTTACAAAAATAATGGCAAGCTGCTTGCTGATCTTGATTTAGTTTAATTGTCTGAGAACAACAGTTAAATTTTTGTGAATGTCACTGCCATAAATCCCATAATCTGGCATAATACTCCACCGTTATAAATATAGGTGGTCACTCTACTCTTAATACTTCAAAATGTATTTTATGTTTACATTATGTCATGTGACAACTTCATGCTTTTGTGTAGGAGTTGTCATTTTATTCTTTACAATAAAAAAGTGAATATGAATATACCTATATAATCACTTTTTAAATGAATTCAATATCAAATCAGTGAGGGGCAAAAGTTAACGATGTAGAAACATTGAATAATGAAGAAGATTCGTAAATTTGCTTATTATCCTGATGTTTATACTGATGAACCAAGAGCAGCCGCAGACACAAAATGCATTGTTATTTTCTGATTAGAAATATTTCGCTGTTGTAAAAGTCTTATCAGTCATCGTATTGATGGTAGGTCAACTTTAATACCATCCCATTATTGCAATCTGTTATTCTTTACAGTCCAACTGTTTATTTTGCAAAATTATACACGCCAGGCCAGTTGAATACTCTTAGATCAAAAGAATTGAATATCTAATCTTGATTGAGTACGTAATAAGCTTTAAAAATTGATTAACAACTTTTTCAAAAGAATATCCCTCATCTCATAATCGAAAACGCACAATACAAAAATGAATGATAATGATACAATGTTGATCATAATAATCACATTACGAGCAGCGCAATCTTAGATTTGGAGTGAGTCTATGATTTTACGTTACAGTGTGGTAGAATACTAATAAAAATTAAGATGGTTCGTTTGCAAAAAGATGAATGTACTCTCCGAGAGGGTAATCAGAGCGAGCGTTATTAATCAACCCAAGCATATCCCAGCTCATCATTTTTAAATGTTCAATTCAAATTGGTTAAATAGTCATATACAACTCTTACATTGGGCACATGCCAACATTTTTATAGTAATTCAGCCCGCTTCAATTTGCCCAATATTCCCAGTTTTTAAAGAACATTCGTGAATAAAGAAATAAAAATTGCTTCAGAAACGCAATAGATCAAGTACCTGTTTATTTTGGTTCATCTTCAACTGTGGAAGTTTTAGAAGAGTTTCAAAGAAAATTATGTTACGATGTTAGTAACAATAAGATTTCAAGATAGCTTATTTTTTATAAGAGAACAATAATTATTACTGCAATTAAAATCTACGCAGATTGGTTGTACAACTACAAAACTATTGACCCACATTATCGTTACAGTTTTTTGTTTGGGACCATTCCACAGTTTGTTTGAAATTTGCTGATCAGTAATCCTTGAATTATTAGTTAATCGCTGTATCAAAAATAAAAAAGGGTATTTGTCCTGGTCCACGAATTTTTTAGCTCATACCATCAGTGCCACTCAAAGACTCACTCAGTCATATTAAACAAGCCCACTTTTAGTATAATAGAAAAGCATTTAAACAAAAGTTTCAAGTTTTCGTTGGTTTATTCCTGCATTGAAATTTTTGTCAAGTTCAGCAATTTCAATCAAAACCACAGTAAAGAATTGAAATGTTGTGATTACAACAACAAAACCCATTCATTGCAAGTATTATTATGACCATTTAAAAGTCATACTCAGCAGAAATAAAATATTTTACTCCCCTAACCTAACTCAACTATCTGACAAAGCAAAATGGATAAAAATAGAAGTACTACTTAAGATTTGGAAAAGCGGCTATTATATGCATTATACTATTTATAACTATACAAATTCAAAATTAGGGGTTTCCTCAAATATTGATTTCGAAACAAATTTAGGTGGGATATTGAGAGTTGTTTTTGTAAATTTCAACTTAACCATAGGCATTTAAAATCCTTCCATATCGTTGCCAGCAAACAAAGAAGTTACTAGTGCGTATACGCACCTTAATAATCTCAGGATTTTACTACTACCCACTGAGAATTGTATATGATTATATTTTGAAGTGCATGACACATCCTCATGATTCACAATACCAAAATTCACGATTTTATTAGCCAAAAAAGTATGAACTTTTATTGTTGATCACACTTAAATGAAATGTCACGCAGCTATTCTGATTGGATCGATCGTGGGTATAGATTTCATAACTTTATTAATGAAGTTATTTCTCTGAATTTTGATTATATCCTATGAGAGTGCATAATTGAACATTTTGTTAATATCAGAGTATATATGCCCTTGTGTGTTATATCGTTTACAAGTTTTACCTATGCGGCCCTGGGCTCATCTGTTTTCATTTGGCAATCAAGGAAAATGCACACCTTTTGCAGTTTGGAGATTAAATATTTATTTTATTTATATTTAAATCTAAAAATCGACAGGTTTTGAGAATGGTGTCATCCTTATTGCAGTAATATTGATTAATGACAAAATGTTTTGTGCATCCGAGAGCAAACCCACCAGATAACCTTTCCCTAGTTAGCATTTATACGGTATCAGCTTTTTGTTGCTTATCAATTTGAAACGTTGGGTGTTCATGTAAACCAAACAAATAAATATGATATTCAATGAAAACGATCTTTTCATTAAGATTTTTTTTTGGAAAACCTAACCATAATCAATATCTACGCTGTCAAAATTCATTTACATTAGAATAACACCAACGGTTTTTTATTCAGTGTAAATATAACCACCTACACCTAATAAATATTTCAATTGTAAAATGAAATTGGCTTTTGTTGTATTGATGTCAATGAAAATATTACCGTGTTAAAAGACAGTGAAATTATGAAAATGGCTGATTTTAATTTTATTCGTACGTCCCTCTTCTTATTATATAATTAAAAAACCATGAGGGCATTGAAATATAATTACAGTACTGTCAACGTCAATTATTTCACTTATCAAAAATATGGTTAACATTTTGACATTGATTATTAAATCTATTGCAGACGCTAATTAAATGGAAAAATTAATCAATAAATCTTTTGGTTTGATGGAATATGCAATTTAAAGGAAAAGGTTTAAATATTCCGTTACCATTTTATGACTCATGCAGAGAAATTTTAATAAATTGATGTTTAGAGTATGTGTGAGCCCACGCTGAGTTTGTGGTTTTCACACTTGCACTTGAAGCAAACAACACCTAAGTTTGGAAACATATCTATGCGCTTATTTTTAAAACAGCTTTAGTAGTAAACATAAGCCATCACAAAAACAAGCTAGCATACAGCAAACCTTTGATGAATTAAACGAAACCGTTTTATACCATACCAGTCAAGTAAACATTGTCAAACTAAAATTTTTAATAAGTTTAAATTCAAAGGTAAAAATAAATGAAGGTGCAAAAATTAAACACTCCATATAATGTACGTATTATGCAAATTTATGTATATAAATTTCTCTTTCTTCACCTTTTTCGCAATTCACCAAAT